>JAECUM010095404.1:0-205966 GCA_016617855.1 Megalonaias nervosa | reverse complement strand
TCTTGAAATCGTCTGCTAGCAATTTTTCTAGGTAACCATTAATTTGTATTGCTCTGCACCCACAAACAGGTGGTATTTTTGTCACATGGTATGCAACATAACGTGCAGGTACACAGGTTTGTAAACAGGTGATATTGTCATTATTGTTTACCTGTACGCTTCATTACCTTATTAGACATTAATTTCTGGGTTACCCTCTTAGTGAATTAGCTCACTATGAATATTGTGTTCTAGAACAGGTGCAGGGCTACAACTTTATCCATTTTGCTCTATTTTGTCTTACAGATCAGAACTATGGGCAAAGCACAAACAACATACAGCTCTATTTTGTCTTACAGATTAGAACTATAGGCAAAGCACAAACAACATACAGTTCAGACCAAAGGCGTCAATAGTCTGCATGCTGATTTCGTCTGCAGTGTGAACCTTTATGGGAGCAAGAGAGATAATTCAAGTTACCCTTTAACCATGAAGTGCCAGGCATTGACACGCTCTGAAACAGCTCCAGCACCCAAGTCACCACCACAGGCCTCGTCTTTTTTGGATTTCCCCCATACCTTGCCTCCTTGGGGTCCGACATAATTCCTCCTACAGAATGGGACACAGCTAACAAACAGCCAAGTTCCCTCTCATTCAGCAGACATGGATAGGTTACATGGATCAATTATACAATAACCCATCCCAACTGATGATCCTAACAAAATCTTTCACACTCTGATGGCCTATTTCCATTGCAAATGGTCTAGGCCATATACTAGGGATCACAAAGGGCCAATCATCAGTATTACGGGCTCAATCAATAAAAGCCCGAGTTTGCAGTACATTGAACAGATCTTTTACAGATATGTGCAGGGACCAGTCTAACTCGTAGCACCTCATTACACTCGTTCGGCATGATACTACAAGTAGATCCTCATGCCTCAACAGATGTCGCCTCCCAGTTTCTCTACACTCTGCCGTGAGAAGATCCCTTTTACTTAGCGACTTTCTTGAAGTCATGGTTTCTAATTCAGGGTGTTCTCTATGTTTAGTGAGTGATAGACCACATCACTCTTCACCCGGTAAGTCTTAATGTGTTACATGGACTGTAGCCATATCCACACAACCAGATGATTTTGATCATTCTTCCAGTGTCATCGATTCTATCCTACACAAATGCATTGGAAGTTTCTGCCTTCTGACCTCCATTGACGATGTGTTTCTACCCCCAGAGCTGTCCTCTTCCAGCTCCATCATGAACATACACCATTGCTCCAGCATCTGTTGACCTTACAATGAATGGATGGTTCTGACTTAGTTACAGTCGCAGCCTTCACAGAGTTATGGGCTTTCTGGACCACCTTTATCATCAGATTGTTGGCAGTTCTACATTTACACTCCCACCAGCTAATCATTCAGTACCACAGCACTGACAGTGATCTCACCACGTTGGGAATAATGTAGCCACACTCCGTATAGATGGCCCTTGTTTACACTTTGGATTTAGTGCACTGAATATCGTTAATGTAATTCGCTGTGGGACTTTTATTTTCCTGGGTTATCTTCAAACCATGGTAAGATACCTTATCTTAAAACTCTATGCATAACACCTAAGGCATACATGGAGTCAATCTCAAGGTAAGAACACAACCTTGGTCCTCTACCAGTCTGCTTAACATCCCGATGGATGAGTATGCTAACAAACCATCAAGGAAACATGTTTCCTTCCCTCCGCAACCACAGTGTCAATACAGGGATAGCACAGGGATTCAACAAAAGGACCCAAGGGTCACTCATAGGACACAAATCTCTGATAGCCATCCTATCATAGCTCCACCAATCAAATACTATCAGATGTAACACACTGAGATGGTTCTTTCGTTTGTTCGAAACCGTTTTCTTAGTCGCAACAGCAAAAGATTCTCAACGTCTGGTCACTGGCCAAAACACCCTTAATCATTTTTCTACACCCCTTGGTTCCTTTTAGGAACCCTACAGCGCATATTGAATGATATCCATGAGGGAGACTTTGCCTTCACTCTGGGCTTAAGCGGCACATACCTTAATGTCTCTTCATAGGCTCCCAGGACATTCCTGAGAATTGCATACATCATATATCAATTCAGAGCACCTCATTTGAGGCTTCTTATTGGCCCTGGGGTTTTCCCTCATCTGATGAATAAAGTAATGGCGTTTAACTGGACCATTTCTATGGAGGCAACCTCAGGTTACCTGGACAACATCCTGCAGCAACATCAGTGAGCTCTAACCAGTCATAATGGCCCTTGTTACTAATCTGGACTTCTCACTAACAAGGAAAAATCTGACCTAGTAGCATCTCAGTGATTCATTCACTTAGGTATGGACTTCAGAACACATGCACCATACTTTGTCTTCCTCAGGATCAGGCATTGAATGCTAGTACCGTTTCTTTCGAGGAATTCTATCTGCATGGGATTGGTCACTGCAGCAGTGGACATCATGGTCCTTGGTTGCCTTCTACTGCTTTGCTACTGTTTTTGTCTGCATGAATGGAGTCCTCAAGTTGGCCCACTGGACCATCCTCTCAACATCTGCACCCATTCAAGGCACCATCAGCGGAACTTGGAGCAGCCTAACTTGGCTATGATGGGTTTGCATCTATGCAGCCGCTCACTCGAGATTACAGGCTGTACTAATGCAAGTACGAAAGGCAGGGGAGCCCACCCACTACCATCATTGCAGGACACCAGTGCTGCATGATCTACACAGGAATGACATCTACGTATCAGTAGTTCAGGAGAGAATGGCCAGTTTGAAACTTTCATTAGGGGCAAGAATACTTAAGAGACCACAGGGGTTCTCATTCTGTCTGACATAGCTACAGTGGTGACTTTTCTCAACAACAAGGATTATCTCTTGACTACAATGTGGGTTTATCACCAGGACCAAGGAGGATCCCAGTCACCAGACCTTTTGTTATGGTGTGGGACATTTCTCAAACAACAAGGAGGAACATAATCCTACAATGGTGATTATCTTCAATAACAAGGATCCTAGTTGCCAGACCTTTACATCATGGTTTGTGACTTGTGGAAGTGGTGTTGTCATCAACAGGAATTTCAAGTTCACCAGATCCTGGGACTCTTCAATGCACTGATCAACCCTTCGTCACGGAACAATCAACTTGTACAGAAGGAATGGTCTCTCCATCCCTCGGTTCTCGAGCAGATCTGTACCCGATGGGATTGACTGTTGGTAGGCCTGTTTGCAACAATAGGGAATGCCAAACCCCAGTCTTTGTCTCTCATGTCCTGGACTCAACAGCTTGGTCAGTGGATGCTCTATTGTTGGTTTTGGACCAACTTTAACTCATACACCAACCTCCAATACCTCTGATTCCAAGTGATGCAGCAAACAAGGGAATCAGACTGTGACCTCATTTCATTGCTCTCCGTTGGGAGAAGTCGTGGATCGACAACCTTATCAGCCTGGCATCAGAAACCCCACAGAGGATTCGGGTCTTTCCTCATCTACTCATCAACCAGCATCATCCCTGTCCAGAGCTTCTGGACCTGCATGGCTGGTTCACATCAAAGTTCAGGCGCTCAGACACAAAAAATTCTCGCAACCAGTAGTGGAGAGAATCACTCAGGCATGATGGCCCTCCACTCTAAAGCATATGAAGGTGAATGGCACCTTGCACCCACTGGTACACAACAAACATATCTTACCTCACCTGGCATCAATATAACAGTTATCCAATTTCATTCTCAGGCTCTTTGAAGAGAGAAAATTAGCTCTGAGTACAATCAAAAGGTTATCGCTCAATGATAGCAGACACCATTTGTCATCATGAGCATGAAGATACTGGACAAAACAAGGAATTATCTGATCTCCTTGCAACTTTGAGTATACACGACCTAACATTAACCCTCTGCCTCAAGGGGAACCTATCTTGAGTATTAACTGGGCTGAACAAGAACCCTTTTGAACCAATACCATGGGCATCTCTGGTGCACCTTTCCTACAAGCCCTGCTTCCTCATGGCCTTAGTGACGGCAGACAGAATTAGTCAAATACATGCTGTCCACGGACTCCAATTGCCTGCAGTTCCGACAAGATGGGTCAGTCTTTCTTATGACGGCATCCTCTTTCATCACCGAGAACCATCGCCCTTCCAAGGGTAACCAGTCTTTTCTCATGAAACCTGTCTCATCTGGACTTCAACTGAAGTCCACTTATCACACCTTGTTGGATCTTTGAAGTGGTAGCTTAATCAAATGGAGCCGGTGCATAGAGGGAGATGACACCTTTTTCTTTCTCATGAAATGGGTATAGATGATTAATCAGCTCAGAGTATCTGATCTTAGATCAAGTGGGTTATTCGCTCAGCATACAGGGAAACAACTCCAGTTCAGTGAGCTCTTTTATGCATTTCAGCTCATGAGGTTAGGGCAGTTGCCACAAACCTAGCATTTGAACGGAACTGTTCTCTAACTGTCATCATTCAGGCTGTGGGATGGAGATCGGAGTCCATATTTTCTAGCTTTTATTTCCGAGATTTGTGATTCCAAAGGGCCTAATTTGATCTAGTAGGACCTATATACGCAACTCAACAGGTCACATTTCCAGGTCAGTAGACAAATTCTTAAGACACAGCTTCATGGCTTCCACTAGATTTGCATGGGGAAAGCCTTTTTTTTCCCATTTGAAGCTGCGCCCCGACAGATGGACTCTTCTCCAGTCGGGCTACTTTGAAGCTGTCTCTCATACATTGGGGGATTGGAGATTTTATCTCTGGGGTAAGAGGATGTACCTCCCTCCACCTCTTACTTATTCTCCTTAGGTAATATGATTGGGTAATGTATTCGAAGAAGAAACCAGTTTTTTAAAGTGATAATATATGTTTCTTTGAAAATACTTACCCAATCATTATACACATACACCCTCTCAGCCTCCCCGCAGTTACATCCATAGCAAGCATGCCTTCCACTCCAGTAAAAACTAACCTATCCTGTTCACCTTGCCGCCAAGTCTTATATGTAAGGGGGGATCACTCTGCCTGACCGCCAATGGGTTGGCAGACAACTTTTAGCTCCCTTGAGCTAAAAATAGTATCTGGGAGGGCTGGATTTGCAAGGTAGTGGTAGTTCTCCTAAGGTATTATGATTGGGTAAGTATTTTCGAAGAAACATATTTTACTATAAAAAATTGGTTTTCTGATTGGTGGTTATTGTTTAACGTGGAGCAGAACAAGCAAAAACCACAAATGAGAATTCATTGTAACATGTTTCAACATACAACACACCGGTAGCTTAGCTTTCTAACCAACCAAAGGAGTCAAGATACAATTCAAAGTAGAAACTTCGCATGAAAGTGGTTATTAAATGATGAGATTATAAACCATTTCACTTTGTGTTAACTTGTAGATGGTGAGTGCGTATTGTCAAATAACCTTTTTCATTTTTACTAATAAACATGAGAGGCTGTGACTGCAAATGCTGTTTCAGATGGATTATAATTTTACAGAATATCAATACAGCTGATAATAATTATTCATGACTGCTGAAGATTAAAATAACATGCATATGATAAGTATCGTTTTATATTAATTCTCCGTCTCTTTTATCAATATGTGTATCATTTCAGCAACAGTATCGAGGCATTGATATATTGATGAATTGTTTCACCCCAGTGTAAAGGAATATAAAGGTTGATTTTGAGCTTAGAAATTTATATAAGACAGTTCTTTATAAAGTTATTGGTGAAATTAGAATAGTGTTTGCTTAGTGTGGGTTTAATACCACTTTTTAGCACATGATACATGATGGCTAGCATATTTGTTGGAAGAATGACCTGGGGAAATTTAGGGAAGAACCACCAACCAGTGGGAAACAACTGGAAAACATTCTCACATACCCATGTTGGCAGAGTTGAGACTTGAACCCACACAGAGAGTGATGAGATGAGTTAGTGATCTTAAAGTCAAGCATCTTAGACCACTCAACCACCATGGGCCCCAAAATTAAAATAGACATAAGCCAGTATGACCAATGTTAAACACTATCAAACAGTAATGTATATAAACTGACCACCGGCTTTTATGAATTTCTCATGGAAATCGTGCCTTATTTGCGTTATAGTTTCCAAATCTTATGTAAAGAGTTATTGCTCAGTAGCACAATATTAAACAAACATTACTCTTAATTGTTTAATTTTTATCTTGAGAGTAAAATCTTGAAACGGTAAACCAACTTAGTTTATTTTCTTTCTAACCTTTCAAAATTTAGCGAATATTAATGTACATAAATATTTCATTTAAAGTGCATACTAAACTCCATTAAATCTTCTGAATAAATATTTTATTATATTGACAGTTATATATACTAATAACATTTCCATGTACCCAAATTTTATATTGACAATTGTATATACTAATAACATTTCCATGTACCCAAATTTTATATTGACAATTATATATACTAATAACATTTCCATGTACCCAAATTTTATATTGACAATTATATATACTAATAACATTTCCATGTACCCAAATTTTATATTGACAATTATATATACTAATAACATTTCCATGTACCCAAATTTTATATTGACAATTATATATACTAATAACATTTCCATGTACCCAAATTTTATATTGACAATTATATATACTAATAACATTTCCATGTACCCAAATTTTATATTGACAATTATATATAGTAATAACATTTCCATGTACCCAAATTTACAAAGTTATTTAAAATCAGCATTACATTTGTGTTCTAGATTGGTATTGTATTTTGTAAATTGGACAATGACAGTGGAAGGGCTATAATTATAGCAGCATAGTTCAAACAGTTTTTGCAAATTGATGGTCAGATGATCAAAGTTAAATGAGCTGCTTTGAAAATATTTCAAAATTAAAGTGGTAATTCAAGATAAATAGTCTTACCTTATTTCTTGTGATCTGTATGCAGAATAATGCCTAGTGTTTTAAAATTAAATATCTCCCGTAAAATTGTGGTTTTGTTTCTTTAAATGCAGTTTTGAACTGCTGAACATACTTGGCAAGTAATGAAAAATATCACATTTGAAAAAGTTGTAAAGGTCACAACTAAATCTAAGATGAACTTAATAATATTTCACATGATCTGAATCAACCTAGCATTTAATCAGAATCAGCACTGTCCTTTTATTGGGGTCAGGGGCTGTTAGGTATTTAAAACTTGTCTGTAAAGGCAGGAATAGTTTCACTCCATGCATAACAAAGAACAGCTATATATGGTTACTTCTGATTCTCTATTCATCACAGGCCTTTGACCTACGCTGACTGTCTTTTGATCTCAGTGAGTTGAGCAACTGGCAAATCCAAATATTGTTTTGGAAGCGTGAATACATGTAGCTGGTTTTAAGTCTAATTTATACAAGTTTGCTGACCAAAGAGTCAGACCTGTTTTACACTCATATATAAGCTGTCAGTTGGTAGTGAAATTTATGTTTTTCATGGTGTAAAAAATAAACAGTTTAATAAACATGAGACATTGAACTTACAATTAGTCCATCAATATCAACACAGATTTGGGAGGCTGACTTATTGAACTCGCTTTCATCCATGTGAAATAAGAAAAGTATACATCTCTCTTTCTGCAAACTAATGACAGTTAAGCATGTTTAATTTCGCAGCATACATGTAGCTATTACTAGTTTGGAAAATCAATAAAATATTTGAGACACAGTATACTGAATGGCCTCTATAATTTTAATGCTTTAATCAGGGTTTTATCCTATCTTACAAAACACCAGTAACATATAAAAACATAAATTTTAATATCTTATATTCTCGCTTGTAAGTCAAGTGAAATGGCAAACAGCATAGATCCTGATCTGCCTTAGTATTGTGTGCCTGCAGATCAGGGTGTCTTGTTTGTTCAGACTGCACAGACTCAGATCTGCTGGTGAATTATGTGATGGCTGATCTTGGTCTATGCAGTTTGCATTTGGACTTGTAAGGAAGTATATACAACACATGTTCAGTACAAACTACATATTAATGGGAACACCCAAAGTATTATGAATCCAGATGAATTCAGATCCAACATTACACATTTCAGTCTCGGTCTTTCTTTGAAAAGAGAAATTAGTCATGAGTAGTTATTCTGTTTTCATTATTAGCTTACAAAATCAGCAAAATGTGCGATCATGGCATGCGGAACTGCATTTATATTTCTCATGAAAAGCATTTTGATTGTTTCTGATTAAAAAAGTTAGACTCTTGATCCAGGCTGTTTATAAAAAGAATGTAAAATTACAACTTTTTATCGTATACAGTATGTTATAACAAGAATACCAAGACTTGAGTGCATAAAGAATTAGAAAAGTTCATGTAGATTTTATTTGGGCACAGCACACTTTTTTTGGTATCTGCTACATTTTAGACCACTTTGCAGGACCTTGCTAGTGTGTGTTCACACTTGTTGGCCTGTATTATGTTTTACTGTTCCTACAATGATTCACTGATGAAATGATAAGACCTTAATTTGGTAAGGGTCATTGATAAAGGTGGAGCTCTGAAGGGCTTGTTTGTCCTGAGCCCACACTAACTTGGATAGCTGCATTCAACCACATATACTTGCTTATGAGTCCAACTGCAAACTGCGTAGACCCAGATCTACCATAGCATAATATGCCAGTAACACCCTGCAGATCTGGGTCTGTGCAGTTTGTTAGGAGTAATCAGTAGAACAAACATAGACCCTAATCTGCAGGTGTATTATGCTATACCAGATCTGAATTTTTGTTGTTTGCAGTTTGACTCGACATATAAGTAAGTACAAATGGTAACGAGTAGCAAAGGCTTTTAGACTGTTCGTTTTGGGGATGAATATTTAAGGCAAATTGTTAATTTGACATGTAACTCAGCCCTGATTCAGCAGTATTAACAACCATACCTAATGTAAACATAAGAAAAATTGAATAGAGAAATAATCCTGTCTCGGGTTTGTTTATCGACTTTGCCCAAGTAAGGGACTTACCATTTAATTGGGGGGTGGGGGGGTGGACCTGCAATTTCTTTCAAACCAGGATCGGTTTTTTTCTTCAATCAATATAATGGATATGCTGGTAATTGCCAGCAAACAATTCAGAAAAAGGGGTGGATTTGGGGGGGGGGGATAAATGCACTTACATGTATTTGGTCTTATACGGAATATAACATGTATCTTGTTATAACTATTCTATATCTAGTCATGTACTGCATGCTTTGTGCTCTGTGCACTTTGGTTGATTCTAACTTGTGATGTAGACTAGTAGACCTTAGAGAAAGTGTTACCTTGGAGTCATCATCACTTATTGAGACTAGTGGACCTTAGATTAAGCATTCCCTTGGAATCATCCTGACTTATCGAGAATATTGGACCTATGAGAAAGCATTCCCTGGGAATCATCCTGTTAAGCTTGATACTGAACTATGTTTATGTTCACATTGTCTCAACTACAGACATATCTCTCAGACTATATAAACCAGAATGCACAAAGCCTTCATCATATGACAATTTTACCATGCATCTTTTGTCACTACAGTCCTTTATTACATTTAATTTGTAGTAGAATTGCCAAAAAGGTTACATTTAATCAGAAATTACTTGTAAAATATTTTCAAATAAGATAGATGATTCAGAATTAAACACACTTGCTTAACTGTCCTAAGCATTTGACCCTGCCTGAAATAGCCACAAAGCTGTTTTCTATTAATGCATACATGTGACAGAAAAAGAACATCAGAGCAGTAGATTTACAAATTTTAATCACTATATTGACTTCTAAACAAGTAGATTTTTTTTTTTTACATAAATGTTATGCATACATTTTAGGCATGTCACAGCAAATCTTTCAGATTGTTGTTAAAAACATTTTATAAACATTGTTAAAATTTATAAAAAGTAAAATTTAAAGGTTGTCTTTTGTAAATTGTGAAACACTAATTTTGTATTTTTGTTGCTAAATATAAATTCAGATTTTAAAAATCTTGGAAACTGAAACAGAACAGGTGGTTTGCACCACTTCCATGTAGCATGTAACAGCGTAATAAAATGTTATTTTAACTCTGTTGATCAAAATGCCATTAGAAATTAACTGCTGTAGATGAAAGTAGTTGTGTGCTGTATAAAATTTGGCTTGCGTGTTATGTAGTATGAATTCTGGACAAGTACCCATCAAAGCATCATGCATATAATTCAGTTCTGTTTCAAAAAAGGGCACAAATAGGACATCTCATGAAATGCTGGAAAAATATTATTTGATTCTTATGCAGTCTAATTTATATTGAAAAGATAGTCAAGATATTTTTCATCTTACTGTATTACATTCTTATAGTAAATCTTGTTCTCAGTGTCATTGTAAGAACTAAATAATATCATTTGGTAGCTATTATTTTTGAGACTATCAGATATACTTCTAAGGGTGATATGATTTATCGATATATTGATGCACCTATTGATAGACATATCAATACAAGAAGTGAAGAAATGATACTTACCCTTTACAAGTTTCTTAAATCTTCAGCAGTTGTGAATAATTATTAATTGTTTGGCTTCTTCTTTTTTTAAGTGAGATAGCTGTCACGGGCATTCATTTTTTTCAGTAAAAAAGAAAAAAATGCTATTGACAATACCCACATGCCTTCAACAAATTAACATAAGGTGACCTGGTTTGTTATGTCTCCCCCAACTTACCAGTTCAATTCTAATTATTTTGTCCCATATACATGATCAGCTTAAAGGGTACATCTCAAACATTTCCCCATGTATAATATATTACTTTGCTCATCATTTAACAACCTCTTTTGCTTCATATCTTGTCTACATCAGTCAAATTTGTATGGTACACTTTAATGTGTATTATAGTGAAATATGGTACATTCAATTCTGATTGGTAGTTATTGTTTGTTACAGTCCAGGGTAAAGAATAGCCACCAATCAGAATTTAATGAAGCTTATTCCTTGTGTGACACACAGGAAGTATTGGCATCCAAACTCTTCCAAGTAGTTACAAATCCATATAGATACAAAGCAAGAGACAAACTTTGAGCAAAAGTGATTATTACATGGTTAGTAAAGTACTTAAATCATGCATGGGGAACAAGCATAAAATGTTCCTTTCTAATCCTGATTTATGTAATCAGCGACTGAACGTGCCATCTGGATATATAAAATTAGTACAGAATTGGCAAGGAGGCAGATTTCAAACTGTAGGAGTCTGTCACCTTGTGTAAATTTCTTCAATTTTTATATAAGAGGAGTGGGTTGGGTGTTGTCATTAGTTTTGTTTTTCAGTAACAAAACAAGAAAGTAACTGTTCAAGCAGCAGTTGTTTTGCATCTACTGGAAGTACATGTTAGATTTTATTAGTATTAATCCCCACTCCCACGCCTGGAATTGTTCTAGATGAGATTTTCCGTCAACAAGAAATTTGCACTGTTTCTTCTGTTTTGATGATATCATCGTCTTCCAGTTAAGAGCTCTGCCTATATGCAGGCATAGTCACACTGTGGTGAAATATGTACATGTGTGAAGGAAGGCTCTTTGTACAAGTTAAAAACAGGATAACACCATAATGTGTTCGAAAATTTAAGTGAAGACATGAAATTGGTAATAGGATGTTTTTTTAAAGCATTCATGCAGTGCAAAACAAAGGGCATAGTGGCCAGTACGAGTCCTGCATCTGATTAAATGGAACAAGCTGTGATGGCCGAAAAGGTTGAATTAAAATCACTGACAACTAACAGCTAAATGTCTGTTTGGGAGCGGTTTTATCTTGTCATGGATAAGAATGGCATATAAACAGATGCTAAGCCTATGTATGTAACTGGAAATGCATCAGCACAAATAAAACGGCACCACCTACATGTAATCTGCATACTGGAAATGCATCAACACACATAAAAGGGCACCACCTACATGTAATCTTCATACTGGAAATGCATCAACACATAAAAGGGCACCACCTACATGTAATCTGCATACTGGAAATGCATCAACACATAAAAGGACACCACCTACATGTAATCTGCATACTGGAAATGCATCAACACACATAAAAGGGCACCACCTACATGTAATCTGCATACTGGAAATGCATCAACACAAATAAAAGGGCACCACCTACATGTAATCTGCATACTGGAAATGCATCAACACACATAAAAGGGCACCACCTACATGTAATCTGCATACTGGAAATGCATCAACACACATAAAAGGGCACCACCTACAGCTGACATACCTTTTAAAGATACAAAGACCATCAAGTTGATATGTGTATTGAAATTGTATGGTATCAAAAGCTGTGTATCATGAATCTAGCGATATGCAACAAATGTGTATTATTTCACCGCTGTATACAACACTGTAGCTTATACATGTAAATCAAGGCCAGCTGCAAACTGAACAAACCCAGATCAGCAGTCTCATAATGTGCTGGTAGATTTGGGTCTATGCAGTTGGCTAAGATTAGTAAATAGAACAAGCAACAAATACCCTGATCTGCAGGTGCATTATGTGATGGCAGATCAGAATCTCTGTTGCTTGCTGTTGGACTCAACTTCTGAGTGAATATATACAATATTTCTTTCTCTATTACCATCAGAATTATTAAGGTGGAGACAAATGTGGTGCATTTATTTTACCCAATGATATACTTACATGTCAGAGTTCAGATAAGGCAAACAGAAAGAAAAAAAGAAAAATAAGTATTGTTTTAGTTTTTAAAGATCGTACACCATTTCATTGGTATATGGTAATCTGAGTTTTCAGTTCTAAAATATCAGTGGGATGGACATGCATTGGTGTAATTTAGTCTAAAATTGGTAAGAACAGACCACTCCGGTGGCCTAAGTGGTTAGAGTGTCCGCCTCAGATGTGGGAGGTCACTGATTTGAACCCCGGGTGATTCATACGGAAGACTTATAAAAAATGGTACTAGCAGCTGCCTTGCTTGGTGCTCAGGATTAAGAGGTTAGTATTAGAACTGGTCAGCCTGGTGTCACAATAATGTGACTGGGTGGGACATTATGCCACATGTCTGTGGCATGGTGCCCCAGTTCTAGACATCACAATAAACTGCCACACTGCAGACATTGTAGCAATATGACTCAGATTGTTAAAGCTATGTTAAAAATAAAAAAAACACAGACACACAGACAAAAACAATTTTAATGGCAGCTTTTGTCTTGAATTTTGTAACTTTTACAGGTTTTGTGATTGTGTATATATATAGTTTTTATATATATAGTTTTTAGAATTATTACACATTTTGTTGTCATATATTTCACATCAGTATAGTTTGAAATGTTTTGCGCTCCATAGTGGCTTAGACAGAAAAATATGATTACTTGATAGAGAGAGAAAGATATGTTACTTAAAATCTTATGTGCACTATCTTGTAACATGGAATTCCAGTTTTTCTTGTCAGCCAGTAGAGCATCAGTTCCCATGGAGGGACTCTTGTTATTTATTGTGGACATAAAAATGTGTTGTGCCATGGAATTGTTAGTGTTTTGTAACTGACATGATTGTACAGTAGAAAATGAAGCATACAAATTAAATAATCAAAATGTAAAGGATAATATAAAGAAATTAATAATTAATTAGTTAAAATTATGAAGATAAAGAAAACTCTCCAAAACTAGCAACTAACTGATTTGGTATTAAACATTAATTTGAAACCCTTGTAAGAGAATTAGGGTTAGGACCCCCAGGTAATGGGTCATAGTCCAGAATGGGTGGGAAAAAAAGGTGAGGATTAGAAAATTTTTAAAGACACTGGTTCACTTTAGTCAGTATGTTAAAAAGCATGAGGATCTACACTGATTGACCATTGTGTTGCAGTCTCGCATGAAAACAATATTCTACTCTGTTCTTTTCCAGAATTTTAAAAGATGTCACATGAGCAATTCAATGGGCCACTGCCTGGCCCGAATGGCCTTCCAAGTCCTGGAGGAAACATGAATGGTGTGAGCCCAGTTTCTTCCACATCCAGTTCAAGCAGTGCTTCATATGTTATTCTGACTCCTTCAATGACAAACAGTCGTGGTAATCATGACATGTCATACCTTCAAACACTGGGTGGTCAGACATTGATGTCTCAGTCGCTGACAGATATCTCTATAGAACATGCCTTAGTGAAGATAGAGGAAGTGTCAAGGGAAAACCAAGAGCTAAGAGGTTTGTAATAGAAGTGCTAATGTACATAACAAGCTTTTCAAAGACATATAATTTAGTACAGAATTTTCGGTAGTACCTCCTTAATTTGGTCACAAAGTATTGCAGATTCCTGCCCATTGCAGCCACTAAAATTGGCATGATTACCTAATATAAGGTTTTTGTATGGGCTATTGCATTTGTACTAACTCTGATTTATTTATTTTCAGTTGGAAAGCAAATATAGACAAAAATAATCATGTTATTTTGTATGATGTCACTGAAATAAAAACAGATTTTTCATCTTCAAAGAAATGAATTTTGAAGAATGCATCAATCAATATTTCTCAGTGAACGAATCCCATTGATTTTTGCACTTGTTTGTGATATCACACAGTAATGGTGACATCATTGGAGTTGTGTTGCTGGTAAAGTTTTCAAGGTGTTAGAACTCCTCATTTTGTTCATGGAGAAAAAAATCTTCATTTTTTAAAGTAATCATGTATTACCATTATCTGAACCATCTGCAACAGTGTTCAGAATAAGAGCCTGTTGGCATCAAAAGAGTTACTCCCTGTAACAAGCAAAAACAGTTGACCAGTGAGAGAGTTTATTACACTTGTTAGGCACTGGATACATTGACTTCCAGGATGCAAACATGCTTTGACTCTGTAGAAAAATCTTGCATGTAAGTGGTTTAAAATGGACATGTGACATATTTTATGGTACACAGTAAACTCTGAATTGCACAAAATGTCTTGATCCTTTCAGGTAGCAGGTCTGTAGATTTTTGTAACTTCATTTTCTTGTCAGTAAAATATAAACTTTACTTTCCACATTGGCTGCTCTGCTGCCAAAACAAGTATTGCTTCAAAACATTTTTCTAAAACAAGAATACTATGACTTTGATTTCTTCTTTAAATAAATTACCCAATCATAATATTTTAGGAGAACTACTACCTCACAAATCCATTCCTCTCAGAAGCAATTTTTAAGCAAAAGGGAGCTAAAAGTTGTCGACCTATGTGGAGGTTGGGCAGAGTGATCTCCCCTTATGTAGCAGGGGTCAGCCTAGACTTGAATTTTTAGAAGTGCTTCTCCTTTTGGTATGATCAGGGAGAAGTGAGAGCTGGACAGGGAGATGCAGGAGCTAAGCAAGACACAGACACAATATATATATATATATATATATATATATATATATATATATATATATACACAGGGGTCACGCTACCAGGCGAAGTGGGCAACTAAGTCTCCTAAAAAATGTAAACTTCACCTTCTTCTGTTAGGAAAGCGAAAATGACTTTGCCCTGTGATTTTTTTTTGAGGTACATTGACTGACAATTCTTTTTGAGATGCCCCCTCTCCATAGCCAGGTTAGTTCTACTATTGTGTTGTAGCAAAATGTATTCATCAAGCCATCAGGACCTAGGCCTAGTTTTGATATCTATTATGCCGACAAACAAACTCTTGCACATTCACAGGCATGTGTTTTGATAGCTGATTGACCATTAACCCTATCCTGAGTAGGTTAGTAGCTATCAGATAGTATCACTGCACGATTTCCGCATGTTATCCCTCAATGATAAAACATACAAACTTGTGTATTGAAGCTTTATCAATAGTTTGTAAATAGCAATTTGTGTTTTAAGATCAGAATTGGTGATCTGGATATTTTAACCACCTCTTGTACACTACTTCGTCATGAAACTGTAAGTGAAGCAGTAACAGGGAAATAATGGCTGACCGCTATGTCTGGGAAGTATCAGTTTATTAGATTGTCTGTTTTTGTAAATCATTGGACAAATATATTCAGAAAAATATACAATTCATAGAAAGCAAACTCTAGGTATTATGTTATTTAAGGTTTAACTTTAAAATGCAATTATATAGGTCAGAAACGTCCTTGACAATGCTATGTTGTGGAATTCGCGAGAACGGAGAAGTGTTGTAAGGTTAAAGTTGTTTTCTGACTTCACTCGTATTTGTGAAAATGCAGAAAAAAGCAGCGAAGCAGACACTATTTAACCAATGCCTAAAATTACTAGAAGTACATAGACAAATAAATAAATTTGCTATCCTATCACTGGACTGTTGTAATGAAGACAAATAAATAAATTTGCTATCCTATCAATGGACTGTTGTAATGAAGCAAAGTGAGTGATTACACATTATGGAAACCCCTCCTTCTAAAAATAGATGCACTCACATCTGTGTTGATTCGGTTGGAACAAAGGGTTTAGTTCATATACTGACTATAAAGAGCCATTCTGTAACTTTATGCATTTTAGTGTGCTATGTATGAATAGTTACGGTAATGTTTTATCTGCAACAAAGAAATGAGGGACAGTATGATTTGAAGACTCGCGTGCATTTGCCCTCATGTAAATGGTCCAGGGATTCTTTCAAAGGCTTTTAGAAATCTTTGCAAGTGCCATTATTGAGAAAATATATTTTAAAAAAAATATATAAAACTTTTAAAAAATTGATTAAGAGTAGTTGATTAAGCAGTTTTACGAACTTGCAATTACAATAATGTAATCTGGTTACTCAGTTAAAATTTGTTACAATGTATTGCTTAAATCCAGTGTTAAATGCAAATATGCATACTGCGAAACAGAGGGCATAATTCAAATTTCTTTCTTTGCATTCACTTCTCCCTGTTGAGCTCTCACTTCTCCCCGTTCTGTCCAAAAGGAGAAGTCACTTCTTCCTAAAATTCTAGTCTAGCTTGACCCCTGTGTGTGTGTGTGTATACATATATATATATATATATATATATATATATATATATATATATATATATATATATATATATATTTGTATTTATATATATGTGTGTGTGTGTGTGTGTGTGTGTGTGTGTTGTTTTCAGTCTCTTATTTGAATTATGCCCTCTATTTCCCAATATGCATATTTGCATTTAACATTGGTTTTAAGCAACACTTTATTTTCAAGTGTAATTTTTTCTGAGTTCTATCTATAACAAATGTTTAAAAATATGCAGTGTATTTTGGTAATATGGCTTAAAAAGAGAACAACAGAGGCATTATGTTGTAATGAGTTTTGAGAGTTTAACTAGATTACAGTATTGTAATTGCAAGTTAGTACAAATGCTTAATCAACTACCCTTAATCAAGAATTTTTCTTTTTTTTCTAAAAGTTCACTATAAAATGGCAGTTGAAATGATTTCTAAACTGTTTGAAACAACCCCTGTACCATGTACATGAGAGCAAATGCACATGTCTTTCATATCATACTGTTCATCCTAATTTCTTTGTTACCAATAAAACTTTATGGTAACTGTTCACAGATAACACACTGAAGAATTAAAGTCAGTATATGAATGAACTAAACCCTTTTTTTCAACTAAAACGACACAGCGAACATGCAAGTGCATCTGTTTTTAGAAAGAGGGGTTTTCTGAATGTAACCACTCACTTCATAGCTTTTTTACAACAGTCCATTGATAGGATTGCGAATATAAGGTTTTATTATTTGTCTATGTACTTGGTGAAATGTTAAGCATTGCTTAAATAGTATTTGCTATTTGTTTTTCTTCATATTTTCACAAAAATGAGTGAACTCAGAATACAACTTTGACCTTGTACAACACAGCATTGTCCCATATGTTTCTGACCTACATAATAGCATTTAAAGCTAAATCTTCACTAATGTAATATTTAGACTCTGCTTTCTATGAATTGAATATTTTCCTGAATATATTTGCCCAATGGTTTGCAGAAAGAGACAATCTAATTAAAGTTTTACTTTCCAGACACAGTGATTTCTGCCATTATTTCCCCATGATAGGGTCACTTACAGTTCCAAATTGAATTTGTGAAGAAAATAATCTACATGCAGCAGTTCAGATATTCATGTTACCCATTCTATTCTTAAACTACAAATTGTTATTTACATAAATTTAAGTTTCGAAATACAAGTTTGTGTATCTTTATCATCAAAGGATAACTTGTGGAAATCGGGCAGTAATAGTTGCTAACTTACATGAGAAAGGGTTAATGGTCAATTAGCTATCAAAACAAATGCCTGTGAATGTGCAGGAGTTTGTTTGTCAGCACAGTTGGTATCAGAATGAACTATTTTATGTTTTGCCTTGAGCTACAATATAACACTGGAACTAACCTGGCGAAGGCAAGGGAGCAAAAGGATGGTAATTCAATGTTCCTATAAAAAATCAAAGGGTGAAGTTGTTTTCGCTTTGCTAACAGAAGAAGGCGAAATTTACATTTTTCAGGTGACTTAGTCGCTCACTTTGCCTGGTAGCATGACCCCTGGGTGTAATACTTGGCGGCAAAGCCTAAGAACGTTTCAGTTACTGCTTCTGTTCATGCCAGGAAGCATTCTCTTGTCACAAGAGACCTTGCAAAAGTCAGAATCTATATGGAAAATATACTGTTATAAGTTGGAGGAGTTTTCACTTCTAAGGAAAGTATACTTCATCCATATTTCCAACTTTTTCTCTTCTTTTCCCAAAAAAGTTTGCCTATACAATTTGCAAACACTTTGTTGTCATCACGCATTGAAGTACTTGCACTGGGAGCCTAAGCGACTTCACTGTACAGTGAGGGACAGAGCTAATAAACAGCCAAGTTCCCTCTCACTTGGCAGACATACGGACAGGTTACACGGATCAAATATCCCATAACCCATCCCAGCTGATGATCCCAATGATATCCTTCCCACGCGGATGGCCTATTTCCATTGTGACCAGTCTAGGCCATATACTAGGGATCACAGAGAAAAAACATCAATATTATGGGCTCAATCAATAACAGCCCAGCTTCAGTATGTTGAACCTGACTTTTGCAGACATGTGCAGGGACTAATCTAACACTCATACCACCTCGTGACACTCATTCTGCATGATGCCACAAACAGTTCCTGATGGCTCAACAGATATTGCTACGCAGTTTCTCTAGACTCTGCCAAGAGAAGCGACTCTTTGCTCAGCGACTGTTTTGAAGTCACTGTTTCTGATTCAGAGCATTCTGTGAGTTTAGTGAGCAACAGATCTCATTACTCTTCACCAGCTAGGTCTCGAGCCTCACCTCATGCAACCAAGATGATGTTGTTTGTTTTCCAGTGCTGTCATCTATTCTACACTATCCGATGGCATGGGTAGATTCAGCCTTCCAAGTCTCCATTGAGGACATTTTCCACCTTTGACCCGTGGAGTTTTGTCCTCCTTACTTCTGCAGTCTGGGAGAGTTACATTCTGACCTGCCTTCATCATCAGTTCATTGACAGTTCTACCTTGCAGCACACCAGTCATTCATTTGGAAACCCCAGCAGTTGACAGCAATATTGCCGCTTTGGGGATGACAAAGCCAGACTCCATACTTATGGATCGGATGGCCTTTGATGACACTTGGCAGTTAGTGCACAATATAGTTGCAGTGGATGTGATGTTGGACTTCCATTTCTATGGTTATCTTCCAAAAGGCAGAACATAGCTTATCTTCTCGCACTCTGAATACCTCAGAACATGCATGGGAGTTGGTCTCAAGAATGGCCAGAGTAATGAACAGAACAACTCAACACACTTTGACCAATACTGTAACTACAGCTACAATTTACAATTGGCGGAATGCAACTCAGTGCTCTCTGTCTGCACTTTCCTGAAGGACCACCATAAAACCAAACTAGGACCACAGCATTTATCCACTAACCTTCTGTTTAATGTCCAGATTGAAGACGTCCACAAACAATACATCAGGGAGATATTTCCCTCTTTCCCACAACCACAGCATTGGTACAGAGATAGTACAGGAAATAAACAAAAGGACCCAAGGGCCACTCATAGGACACAAGCCTCTGAAAACCATCCTATCGATGCTCCACCCAGCAGAAGCCATAGTTTTGGCATACCAAAGTGAATAAAGCACTGAGAAGGTCCTATCATTCATTCCAGACTTTTCTTGGTCCCAAAGGCAAATGACATTCTGTGTCTGGTGATCGACCTAAGCGCCCTCAATCAATTCATCCAAACACCCTTGGTTCTCAATGGAAATGCCACAGTGCATTTTAAATGCCATCCATCAGGGAGACTATCAGTATGGACTTAAATAGTGCATACTTTCATGTCCTTATTCACAAGACTTCCAGGATGTTAGCCTGATTCACCTACATTGTATACCAATTCAGGGCACTCCCATTTGGGCTCAACATTGTCCCCTGGGTCTTCACTCGTCTAATGAATCAAGTAATGGTGCATGTCCAGACCATTTCTATGGCAGCAGCATCAAGTTACCTGGATAGCATCCTGCAGAACATCAGTGAGTTAGATCTTACAAGACAAGATAACCCTTGTTACCAATCTGGATTTTTCCTCAATGAGGAAAAAATTCGACCTAGTAACATCTCAACAATTTGTGTATGGAGTTCAATACAGAGGCAACATATTTCATCTCCCTCAGGATCGGGCATTGAAATCTGAACCATTGTAGGACTTTTGTTTTTGAGGAAACCTATCCATACGGGAAATACTTCACCTACTAGACTTGCTCAACACTGCAGTGTACCTCATGGTCCTAGGTCGCCTTCCAATGTGCCCATTGTAAATGACTCTTGTGCCTGAATGGAAGCCTAAAGTTTACCCACTGAACCATCCTCTCACCATCTGCACACAATTGAGGCACCATCTGCAGAATTTGGGTAACCTGACATGGCTCACGGCAGGTATACATCTACAAGTACAACCACCCAAGATTACAGTCTTCACTGATGAAAGTACAGAAGACTGGGGAACCCACCTACTACCATCCTTTTGGGAAACCAATGATGCATGCTCTCCCCAGGAATGACATCATCATATCAGTAAATGACGGCCATTGTGAAAGCCTTTCTCTGGTGGCAGGAATATTTGCATGGCAAGGGAGTTCTCATTCTGTCTGACAACTCAGTGGTAGTATCCTCGACCTTCCATGGTTTGTCCCTTAACGACGGTCTGGTGCAGCATGTCTTTAATCTTCATTGCGCCACTTGGATGGGAGAAGTCGTGGATCAACGACCTCATCAATCACAATGGGAACTCCTCTGAGACTTTGGATTTTCCCTCATTTGCTCAAACAACCACAATGTCATTTGTTTCATTACTACTCTCAGCTACAGAACCTGCATATCTGGATGATATGAAACAGGCCCTCAGAAATAAACATTTCTCACAACCAGTCATGGAGAGAATCACTCCAGCAGGAAGGTCACCTGTGAAAGCACATGAAGGCAAATGGAACATTTTCAACCAAGTGGTGCACAAATGAACACATCATACCTCTCCAGGCATCTATACTGCAAACAGAGAGAAAGTTCACGCTGAGTATGATAAAAGGTTGCTGCTCCACGGTTGCTGACACTTTTCATCATCAAGGAAGAGAGGATATTATACGAAACAAGGACTTATCCAGCCTACTCTCCAACTTTGAATGTACACGACCATAAACATTAGCCTTATGCCCAAGTGGAACCTATTGTGGGTATTAGCTGGCTGAACAAGAAATATTTGAACCACTTTCATGGCATCTTCGGTTCACCTTCATACAAGACCTGCTTCCTCATGGCATTACTGATGGCAGGTGGAATTAGCGAGATACCTCCCTTATCAGCAGACCCAAGTTACATGCAGTTCCAGCAAGAAGGGTCATTCTCTTTCATTACCAAGAACCATATTCCTTCCATGGGTTACCAGGCTTTCATCAAGAAATCTCTGTCTAGTCTGCACACATCAGCTGAAGTCCACCTACAAGACCCAGTTTGGGCTTTCAAGTGGTACCTTAATAGAACAGCCTTTGCACAGAGGAGATCATGTCTCTTTTTACTTCTTATAAAAGGATATGAAGATATATCAAAACAAATTATCTTGTCCTAAATTAAGTGGGATATTTGCTCAGCATATAGAGAAATAACCCCAGCTCAAACAAATTCATTACACATTTTGGTTTAGAGCAGTTGCCAACAGCCTAGCATTTGACTGGAACTCTTCACTAACTGACATCATTCATGCAGTGGGATGGTGATTCTCTCACTTTTATCTCCAAGATCTGTCATCCCAAAGGGCCCAATTCAGTCTGTTTGGACCTGTATCCATAGCTCAATAGGTCACCCTTTCAGGTCAGTCAACAGCTTCTTAAGATGTGACTTCAAAACTTTCGCTCGGTTTGTGGTGGGAAATATTTCCATATTTGAAGTCACACCTCAACAGATGGAGTGCCTCTAGTCGGGTTACCTAGAAACTGTCTGCATACCTTAGGGGACCAGAGATGGTATTTCCGGGGCAAGGGGATGTACCTCCCTCCACCTCTTACCTATTCACCAAAGGTGTTATGATTGGGTAGTGTATTTAAAGAAGAAACTGATTTATCCTATTAAGATATGTTTCTTCAAGAATACTTACCCAATCACAATACACATACTGCCTCCCAGCCTCCCCACAGTTATATCTATAGGGAGTGTACCTTCTGCTCCAGTAGTAACTGACACGCTCTTAGGCATTGCTGCCAAGTCTTATACCTAAGGGGAGACCACTCTGCTGTTGCCACAAAGGTCAGCAGACAACTTTTATCTCCCTTTAGTTTAAAATAGTATCTGGGAGGGCTGGATTTATGAGGTAGTAGTAGTTCTCCTAAAGTATTATAATTGGGTAAGTATTCTCGAAGAAACATTTTACTAGGAAAAATTGATTTCCCTGTCATTTAATGTCTACAAAAATGTTTTCTGTAAACAAAGCAGCCTTGCATCACATGGTTACCAGTGGTATGTACAGCATGCACACAAAGTTTATTTAGCACTTGCTACTTATGTCTGTTGTATCCACTTCAGTATACCCAACTACACAATGAAATCTTTAGGATTTAGAGGAGGAGTCTTGGGTAATAAACATGATTGCCTCCCATGATGTTACCACTGTAGTAAGTCCTTGAGGAATATATAGATAATCCACAAATTGGCCAGGACAAATTCACTCTTGAAGTGGAGCTGATTGAAAGTTACATTTGGTGAGAGAAGAACCATGAGAATAAAATGATCTTAAAGGCATAGTTAACTTAACTATTTTCAAGAGCACATTGAATGATCTAGAAATGGTCCAAACACTGTGTGTGTTCTGTATGTATGACTATATATATATAGTTTAATGGCACATCAGCACAATCCTGGCTTGATAAGGCAGGTAAAAATTTAGGCATCCCAAAAAGGCATACAAAATAAAGGCAGAAAAGGGTAAAATTCTGAAGTGTGCATTTGTTTTATACATACCACACTCTTTTATAAAGTCCAATATCTGACTGTGAACATCATCATGGAATGCATGCCAGGTCATTATACAAAAGAAACTCTCAAAATTTAACTTGTCTCACTATGAACATTATCATTGAATGCATGCTATGCCATTATACAGACAATACTGTTGTACAAAGTCCATGATCTTACAGTGAACATCATCATGGAATGCATGCCAGGTCATTATACAAAAGAAACTCTCAAAATTTAACTTGTCTCACTATGAACATTATCATTGAATGCATGCTATGCCATTATACAGACAATACTGTTGTACAAAGTCCATGATCTTACAGTGAACATCATCATGGAATGCATGCCAGGTCATTATACTAATCACACTCTTATATAAAGCCTATGATCTGACATTGAACATCATCATGGGATGCATGCCATGTCATTATACAAACCATACAGTTATATAAAGCCTGTGATCTCACAGTGAACAACATAGTGGAATGCATGCAAGGTCATTATACAAACCACACTCTTATATAAAGTCTATTATCTCACGTTGAACAACATCATGGAATGCATGCCAGGTTATTATACCATCCACAGTCTTTTATAAAGTGAAATGATCTCACTGTGAACATCATCATGGAATGCATGCCAGGCCGTTATACAAACCACACTCTTAAAAGTTAAATTACCTCACTATGAACATTATCATAGACTGCATGCCATGTCATTATACAAACAATACTCTTATATAAAGTCTATGATTTCACAGTGAACAACATCTTTGAGTGCATGCCAGGTCATTATACCAACCACACTCTTATATAAAGTCTATGATCTGACATTGAACATCATCATGGGATGCATGCCAGGTCATTATACCAACCACACTCTTATATAAAGTCTATGATCTCACAGTGAACATCATCATGGAATGCATGCCAGGTCATTATACCAACCACACTCTTATATAAAGTCTATGATCTCACAGTGAACATCATCATGGAATGCATGCCAGGTCATTATACCAACCACACTCTTATATAAAGTCTATGATCTCAAAGTGAACAACATCATGGAATGCATGCCAGGTCATTATACCAACCACACTCTTATATAAAGTCTATGATCTCACAGTGAACAACATCATAGACTGCATGCCATGTCATTATACAAACAATACTCTTATATAAAGTCTATGATTTCACAGTGAACAACATCTTTGAGTGCATGCCAGGTCATTATACCAACCACACTCTTATATAAAGTCTATGATCTCACAGTGAACAACATCTTATATACAGCCTATGATCTCACAGTGAACAACATCTTGGAGTGCATGCCAGGTCATTATACCAACCACACTCTTATATAAAGCCTATGATCTGACATTGAACATCATCATGGGATGCATGCCAGGTCAAAAAGGTTGCCACCATTATTCACCTCTTACAAAATTCAAGTGAAAAAGTCAGGTTATGCTAAAAGAGTGACACACATACATAAAATTGCATGTGTGTTTTGTTTTGAGTTGGTGGAAAGAACGAGTTTGATAGTATCGGGATACATAGTTTCTCTTGGGTCGTGGTTCTTTCCAGGGTTTTCCCCAGTTCTTCCTCCACCATTTATACTGGCCACAATGTATAGCCTACCTTGTGCTGAAAAATGGTGTTAAACCCTATAACAACAACAACAACAGCATCAACTCGGTACAAGACATGAACGTGGTTTCCAATTTATTATATACCCTCATTTTTATGCCTTCTAAATGTTTTTACTTTATGTATGAAGGAAGTTCAGAACTACCTGGGATTTGTAAAAGCTTGATTCAGAGCATCTAAAAACATCTATGTGTAGATGTTAAAGAAGTCACTAAGTAGTTCAGATCTCTGTGTGTGATGTTGAAATACTGGTTGAACAGCTGTATCAAATGCCATATCAAGCATGTAAGAGTAAATGGGTGTGTAATAAATTTGTGGATGGTGTGCTACCAAAGTTTACTCAGTCATACACTACATCAACTATGGAAGTACAAGATTCATACAAGCAAAAAATGTTTAGTGTCACTGGGAGAGATATGCCCAGCTGGAACTTCAAGGCTCAGACCCCAGAATTAACTCTTGCTGAGAATTTTCACCATATGAGATACTTGGGCGGAGTTTCTAGCTAATGCTTATGACTTAACTACCTCTAGAGACATATCCCAGTATGACTTTCATGATTGATCATTTAGACTAAATGTCACGCTGTTGTAAAGTAGGACATATCAGTATGACTTACCTCAAGAAACTTAACGCATGATTCCATCCTTGCTACTGAATGTCAGTAAGGGGAAAATACACAAGGGGACCATGACAAGAACCTTTGACCACACTAACACTGGCTGGGCACTCTTCTATCTGCACTATCCAATCTTATGTCCTTTGTTCCTTGATGTGACATGGCTTCTTGTTGAAATGAACTTTGTTGTTGTTGTTGTTGTAGGGCTTAACATCATTTTTCAGCACATGATAGGCTATACATGGCGGCCAGTATTAATGGTGGAGGAAGAAACCGGGAAATCCCCGGAAAGAACCACTGACCCACGAGAAGCTACTGGCAACCTTTCTCACATATCCACATTCGCCGAATCCGAGACTCGAACCCACGCAGACAGAGGTGAGATGGCAGTGATCCGTAATGGAGAGTGCTTTAGACCACTCAGCCACTCAGGGCCCCAATGAACATTGTTATTACACAAATAAATTCTTAGATATTACAAAGAGGGTCTGTACCTGTTGTTACATGGAACCAAATTACTACACAGTCGTTACTTATTATTGATTATTTGCAGCAATGTGTTTTGTTGCAGATGCAAAATTTGCCTCAAATTAAGTGTGAAATTTTTCTTATGCCAAATAAAAAAAAACAGTTCTACATAGAGTTCAGAGTAATTAATAACAGTCATACAGTAACTGATTCCATGTGACAACTGGTGCAAACCCTTTACTTTTGTTTCCAAAAGACACTTTTGTTTGGATGAAAAAGTTCCTGACAAAAGAACACCTCACTGTAATATGCAACTGGAAAGAGTGACTCAAATGTGTTCCATGTATTGAGTAGTGGCACTGTGTTCACTGAAGGAACTATATAGTAATAAGTAATTTGAAGGACTCGGACTTGTCCCATGTATTGAGTAGTGACACTGTGTTCATTAAAGGAACCTCATTGTAATAAGTAATTTGAAGGACTCAGACTTGTCCCATGTTTTGAGTAGTGGCAGTATGGCCTTTGAAGGAACAAGATATAACAATTTTTATTTGCAACAAACAAAAGTATCCTTTGATGATAGGTTTCATTTAATAAGGCTGTCCTTTCTGACTAATTTCACAGTGTTCTTTTATCACAGAAACCTTAAAGGAGAACAATGAGATGATGAAGAGGCAGTTTGCCACCCTTGCCCAGTGGAAGGAGAGGGTCAGAGAGTGCAATGCTCAAAACTTGAAGAAATTTGAGGAGCAGAAAAAAACCCTTCTAGACCTACAGAAATTAAATCAGGAAATGAGACAGCGGCTGTCTCAGGTAAAGCTCCCCATTTGCCATCCAGGCATAACCTACAGTACACTTGTTCACTATACTGCTTACACTGTTACTAAATAAAAAATGGCAGCCAATGCAAACATGATGCTAAAATGGGTCCAGACCATGAAAATGTTATGTTTGGAGTGAAGGCAGCAAGTTTAAACCCCTTCTAAAAAATGGCCTTAGAGTTCACTATATAAGTAGAGACAAAGTTTATATCTCAAGAAATTGCAGTTTTACACTTATACACTGATTTCTTAATGGTTTAGAAGTTAAGAGCCAGAAAATGTAAAAATGTTTTGATTGTTTGTTTGGTTAAACAGCCTTAATTTGTGCCAGGTTACAGGAATTCTAAAGGCTGTACAGTTTTAATCATAAGTAGTAATTCCAAAGCAAAGATGGCAGCAAATATTTCTATAAGCGTATAATTACTCTTCACAAAGAATGTGTAGTTAACTTACATATGAGAGAAGAACTCCAGATCTTTCTGCATTTTCACTAATTTTTATCCAATTTAATCGATTTCAATCAAACTCCATTTCTAGAGAACTACTCAAGGCACCTTTTGAAGGGAAGATTCCTGATTGGCTAAAAGAATTAGAAGGTTATTACATTATGGCCCCAGTTAAATTGTGACCAATCAGCTGCTTTGACATTGTGTGCTTTACAAATAGGTTACAATAGCCTGTGTTGTTTGCAAGTTGGTGGCAGTGGCAGAAATACTTAAAATATTTCTTTCAGATGTAAGTTCGGAACACTTTTCTTCTGAAAAAGTAATTACTTACATCCGGAAGTATCTGCTGGCACCTTGACTTTGGCATGGCAATATAGCAGTAAAATTGTACAGTCTTGAAAGTACCAGTCACTTTGGGTGAGTGTAACCTGTCTAACCATATGAAAAATCACACAATTTTGACATTCTCTTGCTCTTAACTTACCATGGGTCTGACTTACACAGATGTGTAATAGCTCTTTTCAAAAGGACAATTTCTCCATATTAAAATGAGTACCAAAAAGTGTCATAAATAGAGTGAATTAATTAAAGTAACAGTGTTAAAAAAAAACATTGTGTGTGTGTGTGTGTGAGATTTGGATTTTAACGGAGCTTTTTTTTAGTCATATTGCTATGATGCTTGCAGTGTTGCAGTTTATAGTGATGTCTAGCAATGGGGCATCATGCTGCAGACATGTAGCATCATGTCCCACCCAGTCACATTATCCTGACACTAGACTGACCAGTCATAACACTGACTTCTTAATATTCTTTTTAAAAGTCTTTGGTATGACTCGGCTGAGACAAAACATTGAATGGAATCCATGACCTTATCTACATGATAAAAGGGACATTGATATAGTGCAGAATTTAATTGTGAAGGAGCATTGCAATCACTTTTAAAAGGTATGAAGATATTACATAGCGATATGACTGAAAAAGTTTTGTTAAAGCTACATCAGAAATCCAAATCTCTCTCTCTCACACACACACACACACACACACTTATACTGCAACTTGTAGTGTGAGTGACATCACTGGAAGTGGAACATTGTACAGACTAGTTTCATTTTGTTCTTTTATAGCTCTAATGGTTGCAGATCAGAAGGTCTTATGGGATGGCATGTTGTCTGCCATCCATTGTTCATCCATTAACACATGTTTGTTATCGTAATTCCTTCTAAAAACTACTTCGAGGATGGCCATAACACTGTACACACACATTAATCCCAAGTTGGTCCAAAATGATAATATTCCACAGCATCATCCAGTATGGCATCCACAGTAGCCATCTTGAAAATCTTGTTATCACTACTCCTCTTGAATAGATGGTCATATCAGCGTAGATATTTTCACTAAAGTACTCATTATGATGTCTCTTAAATGGAAATGATGTCAGTCTAGCTTCAAATATGGACACCATGGCAACCATTTTGAAAATCTTGTTATCACTATTTCTCTTAACTGGAGTTATATTGACATGGGAATTCTACCAGAAGACTTCTTATATGCTCAGGTTGGTTGTCAATGAATAAGGTGTTGATCTGACATCCAGTATCTCTAGTTGGTCCTAAATATTTTTGGTGTCGATTTGACATCCAATATGACAACCATTGTGGCCATCTTCAAAATCTTATCACTATTCATCATGAATGGTTGGTTATATTGACATGGAATTTTCACCAGAAAGCATTTTAGTGATATTTAGTTGGCCAGTCTTACATCCAGTATGGTTGCCACAACAGCTATCATTAAGATCTTGTTACTGCTATTCCTCTTGTATGGATGGCCTATTGAGATGTATTGTAACAAAAGACTTTTGATGTTGTCTTGTTGGTCCTGTCTTACATCCTATATGACCACTGCAGCCATCAGTTTGAAGATTGTGTTATAGTTAGAGCTTATCAGAGATGGTTTCAGCACTCAGCAGTGGAAAAGACATCTTATCATGGCTTCCAGGAAATTCTTTGAAGCCATTAGAGTGTCAGCCCCTTTGAGTGATTTGTTTTAAGTTGTTTTAAATTTTAAGGTTTAATGGTGTGACATGAGATGGTCACTGCTCTGAAATTGGACAAGAATGCATAAATCAAATTATAGTTTGAGTATATGTCACAAGAATGTCTATTTTTCTTCTTTTATGTTAAAGGTTTTCATATAATTAAAATGCCACACATACTTTAATGTTTTATTTGATTGAAAAATGTAGTTGTTATTTATTTATAATTAAAAAGTTTAACCAAGCCTATGTAACAAGCAGTTAGAGTGGTCAAAATTGCATCATGTGTTGGAGAAAACTTAAAATGTTATTGGTTCATAACACCAAGAAGAAACCACTTGTGTATTATTTTGCCCTTCTTGTGTTTTGCAAATGTTTATTAAAAAAAATGGAAAATATATTGAGATTTTTCGTGATTTTTAACTATTTGTAATTATTAGAATTTACCATAATATTTTACAGTGTCCATAGAATCATGAAAATCAATTAAACAAGCATAAATGGTATTCACTTTGTTGTGGCTGTTCATATATTGCATAATCCTGGTTTGTGCAACCTATGCCCACATCTGGTCGTGATCTGGTTTTATCAGCTTGTCTGCATCATAGGGTATGGCTTTAAATATCGCTTGTCCATCCCACACCTGTCGGAAGTTGCACATGCTTGGTGTAATTGAATATGCAAAGGCTATTTGTACATGTCACATCATGCATCATGTAAAAGGTAAAGTTAAATTCTTAATAAGCATTTAATTGTCAGTTTATGCCAAGCATCTCGATATTTTCACTGGTCCCAATATCTTAGGTAATTTTCAAGAAAATGGACTCGAAGTTAGTAGTTACTGAAGGCATTTTTTTTTCCTCAAATAAGTGCTTTGGTAGGCAGTAGTTCTAATATGTAGCTTTTAATTTTTTTTAATTATGTTTCGTAGATGCAAGTTGAACATGCAGAAATGAAGAAGCTTGAAGGAGAGAACATTAAAAAATCCACAGAAGTAAGTGAAATTAAAAAGAAAGTAGTACTCTCACACCTTTCCTTCAATAACTTATGTACAACAAGGTCAACAAAATGTAGACTGCACTATAAGCAAGGGTGCAAGTTACTGAAGGGCCTTAGCAAAATTAAGAAGGGGATTCTGTCCCCACTTGATATCTTGACATTGAGAAAATGCTTGTGGTTGTGTAAGGTAACAGGACTGTTTAATGATTGAACACTTGTTTTATAATTGTTTTGGGAATAATTATCAATAAAGAACTTCTAATGAATTTGTTTACAATTTTTAGATAAATTACTTTTTTTTCAACTTCTTATAGGTTATTTATAACATTACTTCAAGAGGTTTCAACAACCATCACATGTACATGAAAACATTGTGAATTACTTAACTGGTTTTTCTTTTGTTGATTCACGATGAAACAAGAATCCTTTTCTTATAAAACTAGCGATATTTATTTTGTGAAACAACCTCCAGTGTCAAAATTTGATTTTGTTGTTGTTTTATTAGTAAAATATTGATGCTGTGATTTCATTACCAGTGAAACAACTTCTTATTCTTGAGGAAATCATGTGTGCCATTTCAGGAATGTTAAGTTTACCACAAACTCTGGAACTCAATTCTCCATAATGAACCATATCTGTGAAACAAAACTTTTATTTTTGCCAAGTACTCATTTCACTTGGTTGTCTTGCTATCTTCGTTCGCATTTGTCAGTGAGTTGGCTAATTTAAGGAAGTTTAATTAGATTACTTACATAAAAATATTTATAGCAATGTTTGACTCTTAAGTTGATGACCTGTCACATGACCGTGACTGCTAGCTCTTAATGCAGGTAGGACTCGCATGCTGTTTTAACTTTTCTTTTATTCCACTCCATTTATTTGATTTGATGCAAAAAACATAATTAACATGAGCAAAAACAATCTTGCAAGGCACAGTGCGAGGGTGCAGAAGAAGAGGCAGACAGAAAAAAAGGTGGGAAGACAACATTAAGAGTGGACAGGCATGGGATTTGGAGATTCCCAAAGGGCAGTAGAGTACAGGGAGAGATGGAGAGAATTGGTTGTAAAGTCAACTGTGGTGCCCCAATGACCTCTTGGGTTAAGGGATTGATGATGATGAACAGATGGCACTAGCAACATTTTCATTGATCAAAATTTCATCAAATATTGTTATTTATGGTGTTCTGAGTATATTGTTTGGAAAGAAAATTTTCCAAAATATATTATGGTATTTCTTTTTAAAAGATGAGAATTTCATGATGTTGATTCATATTATTGGGTATTAACTATTGTTTTTATGGATAAAACGAGAGATATATCAAGGTTTCATTTGCCAATTTCGATTGCAATTTTCTTAACACTCAACAAATAGGAGCCAATTTCTGTGGTATTTTCTAGTTTAAAAAAATGGGACCCACAATTTGCTCCATGTTATAAATAGGTTCATAAGTTATCTGGGTGTGAATTTTAGAGGAACGAAAGATATGTTTCTTATGGTTAACTTTTTGGGAAGAAAAGCTAAAAATAGAAAATAAAGTTTTGTGGTTGGTTTTATTAAGAGTAGTAAATCAAGAAGAGTTCTTGGTAAGTCAAAATAATCTAATGATTCAGTGTTCTCCTTATGGCCATTTACTGTTGCAGTCCCTGTTTGCGATATGCTATCATTAGGCTGTGACGTTATGAACCTGCCGCTAATGCTATGTACCAGTTCCAATATGCTTTTGTGTTTGCCACTGTTTGTTTAAAATACTCTGTTTAATAAATGTTCTGTCACCTAATTTTGAGTCCTATCACTTGAATGACACCATTACTTGACATTTCTTGGGTATGCCATTAAGATAATCCAGGATAATCACCCACTGGCTTATCTATTGTCTTTTATATCTGGCTTGGCCTGACTGTTTAATTTATGAGCAGGTCCAAGAGTGTTTTGAGGAGGCAGTTACAGAGGTTTCTCAGTTACCTCATACCCTTCAACACAGTATGACTTTTCATGTAGGACTTTGGCTTTAATATAACAGTAAAGAGATATGGGGAAGTGAAGAAAAGAAAGATCTATTATTTAAATTAAAAACTACTGACCTTTGTTACGAAAACATGACATAACTTTGAGAAATAAAGAATCCTGTGCATATACATGTAGTTTCTTTACATTTAGTTTATTTGTTTTCACCTTTATGATAATTATGTGCATTTTTTGGAAACATTTTTGTGATGCTACCGCATGGTTACCCCAAGGCTGTAATAATTCCTAGGGAGAACACTGCAGTTGAGTAGATGTCCAGTTAGTTTTTGATCTCGTAAATCAAAATCTAAATTAGTGCTAGCCATTTAATATCTTTGGTTCCAAGTCAAAGCAAGATTCAGTTTCCAATAAATTCTGTTGTTTTGAAAAATATCAACCCAACTGGAAAATAACATGCAAAGAACAGAGAGATGAGAGGGAAAGGAAGAAAGAGGGAGATCATTGGATGGGCACAGATGCTAGCTGTTCCAGATTTTTTACACTTGTTATGAATTTATTGTTGAATTTCCACATTCCAAGTTGGCAGAATTCCAGAAAAGCAGACGGGGGGGATACAATTTTGAACATGAAGTTTTTCTGTGGACACAGGTAGCATACATGCCAACCATTACACTTTTGGCATAATCATTATGCTGTTTTTCACTAAATTATTCCTTATGCTTGCACATACATGGATTATGCTTTTTCGGCATATCCCCGTCCCCAAAAAATCAATAACTTGTTTTCTCATTTTATTACCATCCTATTAATCCCACAGATCACGTTCTAGAAAAGATGGCTTCTGTGTAACTATGACATAAGAGAGTACACTTGTCCATAGACTTGCATACATGTTCCTAACAGTATTAATATGTTCTGTTAATAGCAACTGTCCTATTTCCAAGATATGCTGGTTTCTACTTTCAGACCATTGATCTCAGATTCATTGTTATGATTCATGTTTGTTAGAGAATCAATCTATAGTGTTCTATAGGTCATGTCTAATCACTTTTGTACAAGAGTACAATAGACCTGCATTTACTTTCCTCACACTATTGTTATATTCTGTTTATAGCAGATGTATGGCTTGGTTCGGAGAAAAGAGACTGGTTTTCTAATTTTGAATCTTTGCTCTCGGATTCTTTGTTCGAATCTATACTTGGTACAGAACCAGTCTAGGTGTTTGGCACCTAAAGTCAAGTCAGATTTATTCGAGCCGATGCATGTGTTAGAGCAAAAATGTTCTTCAAATAATTTCACAGATGGATTAGAAAAAGACAAAAAACAGAATCCTCCAAAGAGGAATACATGAATACAGTGTTCAGTTCTAGGGCAGCATCATGCCCATTGCAGGCTGTGTGGAAAAGATTTTAATATTTGGTGCTGGATTTTAGTCAATGTGAGTGTTAAAGCAAAAATGTTTTTCAAATAATTTCACAGATGGAACAGAAAAAGACAAAAAAAACAAATCTTCCGAAGATTCAAAGATGAATACATGAGTGACATAATACAGCATTCCATTCTAGGGCAGTATCATGCCCATTGCAGGCTGTGTGAAAAGGATTTTAATAGTGGTCATGGTGGTAAAGATGATGTGGAAAAACACTTGAAAACAAAGAAACACATCGAATTAACTGGTCTTACTGACTCCAATACTATGGTGGCTTCTTTCTTACAGCAGAACTCAAGTGCAGACACGAATGTTATAAATGCAGAGGTGTTACTTATCGAGTTCTTAATAGAACACAGACCGAATTTGCAGTAGCAGACCATGTCGGTCCTTTGTTTAAATGGATGTTTCCTGATTCCAAAATTGCAGAAGAATATGCATGTGCAAGAACAGAATCATCTAATATTGTTCTGTGTTTAGCTGAAGATATTTCACTTAAAATAGCAAAAGTAATGAAAATTGAGCTGTTTAGTATTGCCACAGATGGGAATAGTGATTATGATGACAAAAAGTTGTACTCAGTCTGTGTCAGATGCTTTAACAACAAAAAGTGCAAAGTCATGAATGTTCTTATTTCATTACCAGAATTAACAGTAGATTCCACCGGAACAAAGATTTTTGATTTGCTTGATAATGCTTTGAAGAAACTTGACATAAGATGGCAGAACTGTATGGTGTTTTCAGCTGATATCAGTGATGACTGGAGTTCATAAAGGAGTTGCATCCTATTTTTTGAAAATGTCTCCATCAGTGTATATAACAGGTTGTTCCAGTCATTTGATGCACCTTGTAAGAGATTATGCTGCAGCCTGTGATTACATGCTCCAGAAATTCCCATATGTAGATGAAGTGCTTTTAAATGCTTCAGTTGCTGATGTAAATGAGAGACAGGCAAAGAGATTTAAAAGTGTAAGATTCTTTATCAAGAGATATCCCTTTCTGTTGCCACCCTAGTTTACCATGGATCGTCTAGAAGGAGAATTCTTGAAGTATCAAGTTGGCATTCTACATGACAATGTACTTCACATAGACAAAGTTGATGTGCAATGTCACCTTATTTCCTGTAAAGACCCAATCACTGGAAGATATTAATTGCCTCTTTGTTGTCAGGCTATGAAAGGAATATTGGTTCTTTATCATTCTAATGCTGAATGTGAGAGGTTGTTCAGTATTATTAATAAAACTAAAACTGACTTCAGATCCAGGCTCAGTAACCCAGTGCTTAGTGATCTTCTGGTGTGCAAAACTTTCATGGTCTCAGCTGATACAAAGTGTTTTCAACTACAACATGACAGGCTGTTGTTTTCTAAAGCTAAAAGTGCTACATATGAAAACTTGAAGCAGTCAATAATGTTAAAGACCAGAGGGGTAAATAAATCATTTTGTATATATGTTCATTGAATTTTTATCATGTTACATGTGGATTGCTATTTTTCTGCTCAGATTACTCTTTTTGTCCACTTGGATTACACTTTTTCCTCACCTGGGGTTGGCATGTATGAGGTAGGGGGAAAAATACTTCAGTACTTATATGATTGACTGGTACATGGAATAATCAAATATAGGTTCTCAAATTAAAAAATACAGGCTGTAGATAACAAGGAGTCAGATGACTAGTTTGTAAGTAGGTTACAAATAGTGGCAGAGGTGAAGAGAAAAACAAAATGAAGATAATTCACAAGGAAATCTAATGTCTTTAGTTTGTTTTAGACCACCCTCCCCAACATAAAAAATAATTTAGGGTTCTGGAGGTGGAGGAATAGATACCCTATCAGGGGTCAAACTAGACTTGAATTATAGGGAGGAGTGACTTCTTTTGGGCAGAACAGGGAGAAGTGAGAGCTCAACAGGAAGAAGTGGACATGAAGCAAGAAACGAAATATATATATATATATATATATATATATATATATATATATATATATATATATATATAATGTGTGTTCTCTTATTTGAATTCATATTTGCATTTAACACAGGATTTAAGCAATACTTTATTTTCTAGTAGAAAATTTTCTTAGTTATTTTGGCCATATGACTCTAAAAGAGAATAATAGAAACTGCATTGTAACAAAATTTAACTGAGTAACTAGATTACATTATTGTAATTGAAAGTTGGTAAAAATGCTTAATCAACTACCCTTAATCAATATTTTATACATTTTTGTATTTATTTTTTTTAAAAATACTTTTTAAAAGTTCACAATAATGGCACTTTCAAAGATTTCTAAATGCCTTTGACACAACCCCTGTACCATGTACATGAGGGGAAATGCACAAGTGTCCTCATTTCTTTGTTGCGGATAAAACACTACCGTAACTATTCATACATAACACACTAAAATGCATAAAATTACAGACATGGCTCATTTATAGTCGGTATATGAATTAAACTCTCTTTCCAATCGAATCAACACAGACGTGAGTGCATCTATTTTTAGAAGGAGGGGTTTTCGTAATGTAATCACTCACTTAATATAGCTTCATTACAACAGTCCATGATATGATTGCAAATTTATGGTTTGTTTATTTGTCTACGTACTTGTATTAATTTTAGGCATTGATTAAATATTATCTGCTTCGCAGCTTTTTTCCGTATTTTCACAAATACGAGTCACGTCAGAAAACAACATTGACCTTACAACGCTTCTCGCGAATTCCACAACATAGCATTGTCTCATACGTTTCTGACCTATATAATTGCATTTTAAAGTTAAATCTTAAATAACATAGAACCTAGGCTTTGCTTTCTATGAATTGTATATTTACCTGTATATATTTGCTCGATGATTTACGAAAACAGACAATCTAATAAACTGGTACTTCCCAGACATAGCGATGTCCGCCATTTTTTCCCTGTTACTGGTACACTTACAGTTTAAAACTAATTTTATGACGAAATAGTGTACAAGAGGCAGTTAAAATATCCAGATCGCCGATTTTATTCTTGAAACACAAATTGCTATATACATACTATTGTTAAAGTTTCGAAACACAAGTTTGTATGTTTTTGTCATCGAAGGATAACATGCGTAAATCGGTTAGTGATAGCACAGGGGTTCGTTACAAAGAAAATTAGGAATATCCGTCCATGAATCAAGGCATGGGGGGGGGGTCTAACCTGTAACAATATAATATTGTTACATTACAGGTTAGACAATATATAACAATATAATATTGTTACAGGTTAGACCCCCACCCCCCACCCCCATGCCTTGATTCTTGGACGGATACTCCTAATTTTCTTTGTAACGAACCCCTGTGGTGATAGGGGCTTTAGTTGCCAGCTCGGGAAATGGTTAATGGTCAATCAGCTATCAAAACACATGCCTATGAATGTGCAAGAGGTTGTTTGTCAGCGTAATTGATATCAAAACTAGGCCTAGCTACTGATAGCTTGAATACTTTTCGCTACAGCACAATACTAGAATAAACCCGTCTAAGGCAAGGGGACATCTCAAAAGGTATGATTTGTTAATGTACCTCTAAAACAAATCGTAGGGCGAAGTCGTTTTCGCATTCCTAACAGAAAGGCGAAGTTTACATTTTTTAGGCGACTTAATCGCCCACTTCACCTGGTAGCGTGACCCCTGCAGCAAGATGCAGTATGATTGTGAAGCAGTTTGTTCCTTGTAATGAAGGTGTTATACTTTCCATTAATTATAACTTTTGTTGTACCATAATAGTTATGCCGCCTGTTTTTATAAGAGTAATAATATAGAAGCAAAGATGTCTTTAAGTTTACAGCAGTTTGTGTAAAGTCAGTGTGTTGGTGTTGAAAACAAAGTATTCCAAGGGATTGAAGACACTGTGCTTATCAGAAGTAATTTGTCTTTGTGTATCGGGCCTGACATACTGAAAAGGTCCGCGGCGAATACTGCATGTGATTCATGAGATTTATCTTTGCTAAAATTCAAATCAAGATTCAAAATTCGCAACAACATACAGAGAGAGAGAGAGAGTAAGATGGGTGGATGGGTTGATAAAATCATAGATGTCCAAATGGATTGGTGTAGGTTTGTAGAAGTACAGAAATATAGAGAAGATGTTTGCTTGAAACAAGTGAATAAGAGAAATGCTTCATCAAGTGGGTGAAGTTTTTCACCCACAAGATGAAATATATCTGTTATTCACTCACAGAAAGCAAATTTTCTTTTAATTTTATGCTCGGACCTATTGGCTAGCAATATATAATTTCTTGCTGGATTATTTGTGATGTCAGCAGTTTACCGTTTATGTTCTCCTGTGTTTTGTGAATATTTGCTCAGAAAATATAAACAGTAACATAATTCTCCTTCCCAATTCAAAGTAAAATAACACATTAATAAAAAAAAGAATTTGTATACTGTTGGATTTGAACTTGGTTCATCTTTACTGGGACGCAGCCATACTTACTGCTCTACTACATATATAAGACTAACTTCAAATTTATTTCTTGGTCATAATGGTATTAGTGTCTGTTGACAGGCATTGGGAAAATAGCATATTATTTCACCCCAGTGAATTATCAAGATTATTTCCCTCAGAAAAATCCAGTAATTCACAGCTTAGTATAAAATATATATGTAATATTTAAAACTTTAGTCATTAAAATTGAATGTGTACTGAAATTTGTTGTATGATTTCTGTAAAATTTTCAGGTAGAGGAGCTTAAGAAGAGAATTGATGAACTGACAATATTGGTGCAAGCCAGTCATGATGACACTTTTCAACCTGCAGAAACAGTAAGTTAAACTTGGTATAACTTTCATGTTGTGTATTGTATTGAATACTTGCATAATTTGCAGTATTGGGACTTTCCCAAATTGAAGGTGATAGGTGAAAAGACATACTTCCCAAATACAGCTCAGTTTTCTTATCCTTCATGTGAAAATTCTGAAATTTGGAATTAATTGCTGACAATATGTACTGTATATGGTCATAATACAGCACTCAATGTGGATAGCAGCATCTGTGGACATTAACATGATTGTAGGTAATATTTCTTACATGCTGTATAACAGATAATGTTCAGAAAATAATGCCAGACCAGATTATTTTGGTAACATGAATAAATTAGTTTTTGTTCTTCAATGTCTGTCAGTTTTTACAAGTTTTGATCATACTCCATATAGATTCATTTTTTATAATACTCCATATAGTTTCAGTTTTGATCATACTCCATTTAGTTTCAGTTTTGATCATACTCCCTATAGTATCTGTTTTGATAATACTCATGTAGTTTCTGTTTTGATCATACTCCATGTAGTTTCAGTTTTGATCATACTCCATATAGTTTCAGTTTTGATCATACTCTATATAGTTTCAGTTTTAGTCATACTCTTATAGTTTCAGTTTTGATCATACTCTATATAGTTTCAGTTTTAGTCATACTCCTTATAGTTTCAGTTTTGATCATACTCCATATAGTTTCAGTTTTGGTCATATAGTTTCAGTTTGGATCATACTCCATATAGTTTCAGTTTTGATCATATTCCATGTAGTTTCAGTTTTGATCATACTCCATGTAGTTTCAGTTTTGATTATGCTCCATATAATTTCAGGTTTGGTCATATAGTTTCAGTTTTGATCATACTCCATATAGTTTCAGTTTTGATCATACTCCATATAGTTTAAGTTTTGGTCATATAGTTTAAGTTTTGGTCATATGGTTTCAGTTTGGATCATACCTCCATATAGTTTCAGTTTTGATCATATTCTATGTAGTTTCAGTTTTGATCATACTCCATGTAGTTTTAGTTTTGATTATGCTCCATATAATTTCAGGTTTGGTCATATAGTTTCAGTTTTGATCATACTCCATATAGTTTCAGTTTTGATCATACTCCATGTAGTTTCAGTTTTGATCATACACTATGTAGTTTCAGTTTTTATTATGCTTCTTAATAGTTTCAGTTTTGATCATACCCCCATATAGTTTATGTTTTGATCATACTCCATAAAGTTTGATCATCCTCCATATTGTTTTAGTTTTGTTCATACACCATATAGTTTCAGTTTTTATCATCCTCCATGTAGTTTCAGTTTTGATCATACTCTATATAGTTTCAATTTTGATATACTCCATATAGTTTCAGTTTTGATCATACTGTATAATTTGAATTTTGATCATACTCCATATAGTGTCAGTTGTGATCATGCTCTTTGTAGTTTCAATTTTGATCATACTCCATATAGTTTGTTTTGATTATGCTCCATATTGTTTTAGTTTTGTTCATACACCATATAGTTTCAGATTTTATCATACACCATATAGTTTCAGTTTTTATCATCCTCCATATAGTCTAGTTTTGATCATACACCATATAGTTTCAGTTTTTATCATACTCCATAGTTCCAATTTTGATCATACTTCATATAGTTTCAGTTTTGATCATACTCCATATAGTTTCAGTTTTGATCATACTCCATATAGTTGCAGTTTTTATCATACTCCATAGTTCCATTTTTGATCACACTTCATATAGTTTCAGTTTTGATCATACTCCATGTAGTTTCAGTTTTGATCATACTCCTTATAGTTTCAGTTTTGATCATACTCCATGTAGTTTCAGTTTTGATCATACTCCATATAGTTTCTGTTTTGGTCATATAGTTTCAGTTTTGATCATACTCCATATAGTTTCTGTTTTGGTCATATAGTTTCAGTTTTGATCATACTCCATATAGTTTCTGTTTTGATCATACTCCATGTAGTTTCAGTTTTGATCATACTCCATATAGTTTCTGTTTTGGTCATACTCCATTTAGTTTCAATTTTGATTATGCTCCATGTAGTTTCAATTTTGATTATGCTCCATATAATTTCAGGTTTGATCATATAGTTTCAGTTTTGATCATACTCCATGTAGTTTCAGTTTTGATCATACTCCATATAGTTTCAGTTTTGATCATGCTCCATGTAGTTTCAGTTTTGATTATGCTCCATATAATTTCAGGTTTGGTCATATAGTTTCAGTTTTGATCATACTCCATGTAGTTTCAGTTTTGAGCATACTCAATATAGTTTCAGCTATGTTCAAGTCCAGGGCAAGGTATTCATCTAATTTATCCCTTTTCCATGTAATGATTCTGTGAGAAGTGTGTACTCTGCAGTTCCTCCAGAAGAAGGCTGGGATTATGAACAATTGGAAACAAACATTTCTATGAAACACCAATATACTTCTCCAAATTTCCATGAGATATCTCAAAAACATCACCAATATCCTGATCGTGGTGGGGATAACTATTGTGCATGCCATCATGTCATATTTTCGGTTTGTTTTCAGATGGCAAAGAAAAAGAATAAGTACTTTTCTTTGCAGTCCAAACACATACAGAAATATTTAATTTGTCGTTCAAAAGGAAGCAAATAAACAAAGATTCCAACCTCAGGCAATCAGATCCATGCATATGATACCAGGCTGCTCCCTAAAGCATACAAGAAATGAATATATAATGAATAAAAAAAAACCCCTACTGTTATTTGCCATGTTTTGTTTAATTTTAATTCATGTTTCATCATATCCATCATCTATCATCCTTGAAAATCAGAAATGTAACTCATATTGGTCTGTCAGTTTAAAACTGAATAAAAAATATGAAATAAATATGATAGGACAAATATTATAATTTTCCAGATTTTAAAGCAATAATGTATTTTGAATAGTAAGAAAGTTGGTTCTAAACCAAACCAAACCATGGAACCAGTTCAGATTTGTTTGCTCCAGTACAGATTTGTGTGGTCCAGTACAGATCCTTAAATAATGCCAAACACAAACTGAATTATATTGCAGTACATATAACTTCACACAGCATATAAAACACACAAAATAAAAATCTGTTTTGTTTTAGGCTATTTGTTAATGAAGTTATTATCCACTGAAACTAATTCCTAAATATGTGACTGGTATGTGGCCATGTACAGGTTTTAGTATTATTCACAATGTAGGTGCATTTCCCAGGCATTATTGCCTTTGGAGTCACAGAACTGTCATGGTGAGTACTCTGTCATCAATGGAAACTTAGTCACTGTGACATATTCATGGTCCAGTAATTTTTCTTTGAGTTTAGCTCAGCTTCTCTAGGGTTCACATTAAGGTCATTTTCTCAGACACTATTGCTCAATGAGTAACACAAGTTGATATTTAAATACATCATGTGGAGTGTTATATTTTTCATTAGCTCATTTTTGCAGGCACTGTTGTCCATGGGGTCACATAACTCAGTATGTTATTGCATAATGAGTACTACAGCATTCAGTTAAAACAAGGTTATTTGAACTGTATTTCATGGCTAAGTGGTTTGTTCTTACCTTTGCAATGAACTCAGTTTCTCTAGGATTGGGTTTACGTGTACATTTGAGTCATTTTCTCAGACACTATTGTTCATTGAGTCATGTAAGTCGGTATTTGGGTGTGCCAAAAAAAATCGACAAAGATTGATACCACATGAATAAAAATAAATTTACAGTAATGATGGTTATGACTTTCTTGTTCAGGTTATTGTCAGTCAGAGCGTAGAAGACCCAGTGAAGATAGAACAGCTACAAGGGGAAAAAGATAGTCTTCTGACACGTATTATTCAGCTTGAGGCACAGGTAAGACTATTTCGTGAGCAGAATGATCAGATTCTGCAGGACATGGAGAAGCTACAGAGGTTGAAAGAACAGATTCAGATGGAAAATTCCAAGCTTAACGAGGAAAACAACCAGCTTCAGAAGAAGTTGCAGAGCTTCCTGTCTGACATGCAGCAGAGGAAGCATATGTCGGGGAATTCTGGGGAAGGATTCGTGCATTATGGAAACAACATTAGACAGTATGATTACAGCATGGTGGATATACCTGATGAGACTAAAACCAGGAAGCAGACGGCAATGGTGCAGACATCAGCTGCAAGGCAAGACATGGAGTTTCTAGAGATGCAAACAGCAGCTGCAGACAGGTGCGAAAGTTTCAGTCAAACGGAAGAAAGGAATGACAATACATTTTCTGTGTCAGACACTGCAACTGAGTTACGAGAAAAACTTCAGTCTGAAAGGCAACTAGTGAGCCAACTCAGGTCCAAGATAGCCAATCAAAACACTCAGGTAAGATTTGGGATTTGGCTTCTTGTAAGTATATATCTTTGGAATTTTTTAAAATCTCTTCTGATATTTTTCTGTGCCAATGAAGAAAAAATTCAAAATATTGAAAATGTAGTATCAGTTTGCCTCAAAGTAGAATAATTTTATTAATGACTTATACAATATAACAATACTACTGCAGCAGGGCAGGTCGTTTTTTCTTTTTATTTGTTCTGTATCATTTTTTACTGCCGGTCAATATTAGTCCTTTTTTATATAATTATACATTTTTGATCTTTCAGATATATTCATTTTCCAGACAACACTTATTTCTTGGTATCATTCTTAGTAATTGATACATTTTAAATTTAAAAACTGCATTTGATGGGATAATCGGAACACTTTTATTGTGGAAAACTGCATTTGATGGGATAATTGGAATACTTTTATTGTGGAAAGCTGCATTAGATGGGATAATTGGAACACTTTATATTGTGGAAAACTGCATTAGGTGGGATAATTGGAACACTTTTGTGGAAAACTGCATTAGATTCGATAACTGGAACACTTTATATTGTGGAAAACTGCATTTGATGATATAATTGAAACACTTTTATTATGGAAAGCTGCATTAGATGGGATAATTTGAACACTTTATATTGTGGAAAAATGCATTAGGCAGGATAATTGGAACACTGTTTTGTGGAAGACTGCATTAGATGGGACAATTGGAACACTTTGTATTGATCACTACACTCTTGCATCACCTGAAATTTACAGTGCTTAGTTTTACAGCTCTTTTTATCTGTACCAGTCTCATGTCATCATTAATGTTTATTTCTGCACAGTTGCACCAGCATGAGAAGTTACAGAGGTTAAATCTGACAGATTAACCAACAGTTAGAACATTGTCGAAGCCCAGCACCATCCCTGCTTAAATCGGACAGATTAACCAGCACTTAGAATACTCCATTATGGTACTAACTGTGGGTTACTGTTATTATAACATAAAATTTCACAGATTTGAAGTGCATCATTATTTTGGTATACTGGTAGTTATGTTTTATTTTATTGGATGAAATGCACTAAGGTCAGATTTTGAAGTCCCCATTACTGTTGGAATACTGCACTGCGTTTTTTCAATGTTGGTCACTGTTTCTAAATTATTTTTTTAGCTGTTGTCAGTGTTACGATTATTATTGCTAAATGTTTGTGTGATTCCCTAGCTGAAGATGAAATTGTTTAAGATTTGTATCAGGAGAGCCATCTGCCAGTCCCAGTGGGGGTTACTGTGACTTCAGTTTTTCGCAGCTGTGTTTGGTTTCATCATTATTTTCATACACCTTTATGATTTCTCAAAATGGAAAACTACCACGATGAAGCTAAGATTTGTCAACAGCACCAGCAGCTGGAATACAACACTGTTGTCATCAATGTGGAATAAATTTACCTAAATATTACAGCTTTTTCAGTTTTATCAGTATCTTTACATGCCTCTGGTTCATTCAAAGAGATCTTCCCAAAGAGCCAGGCATTGAAGCACTACATTGCTGTAACAGTAGTGGATCACTCTGACCTAAATTTTATGTAAAGGTTCATTTGATTTTATCAGTAGCTTTGCATATTGGACATGGAACAGGCTTAGATCTCAAAGAACTGTTAGTTGATTAACTACGTATCTGTATCTATTTCTAATTTCATATTATATATAAGTATCATTATGGATTTCTATAAGAAGAGCAATTTGTTGGATCATTATATTGTATTTTAAATGTGGGTCACTGTGACCGTAATTATACAGCAGTGTTTAGTTTCACAGTTATCTGATATAGTTTGGTATGTTTCTCCCAGCTTGAGAACTTCCAGGCAGAGATGCATCAGAAGGGTCAGATGTTAGAGCACTACAAGCAGCAACTTGACAGACAGGTTGCCCAGGTTTTGGAGGAAAACCAGCTACAGAAACAGGAACTGATGCAGCAGCTGGATATGCTGCAGAAGGAGCTACAGCAAACCAAGCAGGTAAAAATTGACATAAGTTTAAGAGTTAATTATGTAAAAAATGTAGTTAAACATGAAAGGAATTGTTCTGCAATAGAAAACAATATGTTAGTGTATCCCTAATTAATACTTAAAAGCAGCACTGTAATTTGAACCAGATCACTTTGTAGTGTCCATTTGGATGCATTTACCCACATTTATTACTTTTTTGGATGTAGCACATTACAATAGAAGTTTAGCAGTTTTCACCTGAGAACTATTCTGAAAACTGCTGCAATGTCAAAAGCTGAAAGAAAAAGTTACTTTTAAATTTAGAATGGCTAACACTGAAGAATACAATCAATGTTTCACTGTCAGAGAACTACAGAACATTCTTAATTGAGCCCATGATATTTCAGCAGAACTAGATGATGTCTGCTTCTGATATGCTTGCCATATATGGTTCTTCATACATTACTAAACAGTTTCAATAAAATTTAGGAAACAGGCAACTTCTCACTGTAATGGTGAGAAGCAATAATAAACCTCACAAAGAACACACTTACCTTTCCAGGTATCATCTTTTATTGCTAACAAGCTTTATTTGCAAGAACCATGGAACAAATATTAAATGACAGATTTCTCTGGCATCTTGAATTCAAAAAACCACTTCATCATGGAATTTGATGCCAGAGAAGCACAATAAACCATCAGTTCAGACTTGAAGCATTTATTAGAGATGCTTTTGTAAAGAACAATATGTACCCCTTTTTATTTCACTTTGAGACAGCATATGATGCCGCATTGAAATACAGTAGTCCCCCTCTTATATGGCCACCCCTTCTGCAACGGAAAAGTGGCCTTATAAGATGGGTGGCCTTTCCAGAGGGGGAATAAATTTTTTGTGAGATGTATATGTAATGTACGCATTAAGAATGCTACATTCTTCAAAGCATTTAATATCTTTGTTTAAAAGTAACATTAGTTATTAAAAGGTTCTTCTTCTTATAATAATAGACTTATTTCAACTGAATATGCATTAATAGTTCTTATTCTTGGCGTAAGCATGATATGCGAGCGGGTGTTGTTGTCATGCACATTGCAAAACCATTCAAAAACGTCATTTAAATCTTGGTACATACATAATTCTCTTTCCATTTGCTCCATTTTCCCACTGCTGCTGAATAACCTCCTTATCAGTTACGATGTTGTTTATTCGAGTCTTTTCAACATAAAATTGTTTTATTCGAGTCTTTTCTACCTAAAATCGTTTGGCAAGTTCCCCCTCCCCACCTCACCCGATGTCGAGTAGAATAACCGACTTTTTTCTAAAATAATCGTCTCCATTTACATGATGACATGTTAATGTTTGGTAATGATTTATTCGGATGTTGCTAACTGTATGCGATTTAATTATGCAGACGAAACTTTTGCAGAGCAGACGAAATGCCTTCTTCGTAAAGGAATGTGTTGTCACGTGATTTTTTGGTCTTTGTCTGGTACCCTGTTTTGTTCAAGGCTAATTTCTCTCTGTGTGTGTCTGCAAAAATCTATTTTTAGCCTATGCTGACCCTGTTATGATCTTGACAATTACGTCCGGTTGTAATCATCAGTGTTGCCAACTACAAGACTGATAAAACAACTTTTCTGCATTTAAACAAAATGCCATGTGTTTTTTTAAAGGTAGCGATCTTGTCACGTGATTCATTAGTCGCAGTCTGGTACCCAGTTTGTGTTTACATTTCTTTACACTGAGGGAGAGAAGACAAAACAGCATCGATATGTACGCAGATTTGATCTGAACAATAGCACCTCGCGGCCGTTAGGATTTGTAATCTTGACAGCTATTGTCAGTAGTAATAGCCACTAATTATGAAAATGAACAAGCTCAACATCTTACTAAGGGAAGCCATAAAGGCTATCAAACCATTTTCCCGCTGACTTGTGTATTGTACATCAATACTGCCACTTCTCAGCTGTTACTACTGTTCAATAATTGTAATCTTAACAATTATCAGAGTGACTAAACCAGACATCTCATGATAACACAGCAGTAAGGCTAATCAGATTACATGTACTTACCTTTCTGTATGGATTAAAATTTTAGTCTTTCTTGGCTTTATGGAATAAATGTGGCTTCTGATGAGGCGTAAATGATATAATATTAACCTTAGTGGTACATGTACTTTAGTCAACACTTCTTTCAGTAACAAAAACCTGACATCGGGAAACAGAAATCGGATTACTTAACACACGTTATGAATAAAATTGGTTCTGGATACATATTACAAAATAAAATGCGGCCGCTTGTGAGGGGTAAATTTTATATTTTTGAACTAATATGCTGACTGCTGGTCACGTTAGCGGGGTGGCCTTTCGTGAGGGGTACTTTTGAACACAAATTCGTCGGATTCTGGCCGTAAGGAGCGGGTGGCCGCTGGTCAGGGGGGCCGTTCAAGAGGGGGACTACTGTACAGCATAATGAATGACCTACCCAGGTTTAAGGGATATGGATATATGGCATAATGTACAACCTATTCAGCCTAGGTGTAAGGGACATAGTACAGCATAATGAATTACCTATTCAACCTACATCTAAGGGACATGGAAGTATGGCATAACGAATGATCTATTCAACCTAGGTCTAAGGGAAATGGAAGTATAGCATTATAAATGACCTATTCAACCTAGGTCCAAGGGACATGGAAGTTTGGTATTATGAATGACCTGTTCAACCTATGTCTAAGGGACATGGAAGTATGGCATAATGTATGACCTATTCAGCCTAGGTCTAAGGTACATGATCCATTCAACCTAGGTCCAAGGAACATGGATGTATGGCATAATGAATGACCTATTCAACCTAGGTCTAAGGGACATGGAAGTATGGCCTAATAAATGACCTATTCAACCTAGGTCCAAGGGACATGGAAGTATGGCATAATGAATGACCTGTTCAACCTAGGTCTAAGGAGCTACCTATATATTTTTAAGTCCAATTTTTGGAACATCTGGGCTGTACAGATTGAGTCATCTGATGTCCAGAACTAGTCCGGTCTTTCAGTCAGGCACTTGCTTTGTAGTACTTGTTTGAATTTCCTTCTGTTGTTTAAGAAGGACATGGGCATACATGTGACAGAACCAGGAACTCAAATCAGTAGATTTACAAATTTCGATTGGTAGATTGGCTTCTAAATCAGTACATTTTTCATTGGCATAAATGTTATATTCTTCAAGGTGATTGAAAAGAAAATAAGTGTCCATAATATGTAGTCTCTTTATAGTATAATATAACAGCAAGTTTTGAACAGAAATTGGATTAGATTCTCATGTTAGAGTAATTGATATGAGTCAGTATATTGTCAGTTAATGAAAAGGAGAAGTTTATCGTATAGTTCACTTCAAAGATTTTTTAATAGCATCCAATAGCATTTTTAGTTTCGTTCACTAGATTTACTGTCTTCTGACCACTGATAACATTCACTGTGACCACTGATAACATTCACTGTGATTATTAAGCTTCACACTTAATAGGCTCTAAATTGTTCTTTTGTCCAGACCTCCCCATCAATCACTTTGTATTTTGCGAAGAATGGATAATGTCCTCTTTGTATTAGAATTAGAATATTACATTGACATTACAACTGTGCAAAGAACTTCTAGGTTCAGTTTCCTGTTGCTGGTTTGTTAGGTTGCTGACTGCTCACCAATAGTCCTCCAAGTTATGTCCATTCCATGGAGGAATTTCCTGATTTGGACTTGAGATGTATTAATGGTCTCATCCTCTAGGACTTCTTTCTCTTATGGCTCAGATCCAAAAGTCCGTTTGCAAGTTTCACCACTGTAAATAAAAGAAAGTAAAGATTGATTTAGACTTTAAAGAAACAATAAAAAAATACATGATGTATTATGCTTTGATGAATAATTTATCCCAACTTTAAAATTAAATATCTTGTAATATTCTGTTAAACAATATATTTTATTTAGAGATTGAACTAAATTTGTGTCATGAAATACAAAAGATGCACACCTTTGAAACACTGAACCTTTGCTTCTTGCCTGCTCACACTTAAAACTCTATTATCCATTCAGTGTTGAACTTGTAATATTTCTTAGCTGTGGTTTCTTAGCATTGGGAGAAAGCACATGTTCGGGAATTTTGCCATGAATTCAACAAAACATGCAAGAGCTGCCCTTAAATATCCCTCTTAAATAATCTTGAACAATATAATAACAACTAAACATATAAAAAAAATCAAAATACTTACTCTATTGTTTCTGCCAAAATACTTTATTATGGTTGGTCTCTCCATCTTATAACCCTTCCATCAATGGTGAGCTGATTTTCATCAAAGGCTCAGAAGACATCATTACCACCTTTTATTCCTTCATTACTTATAACACCTCAAAAGACACCCCATATTTGGCCTTAAACTCCCCAAATTTCAGCAATAAGGTAATCGATTAAGAGCTTGTTTTGTACACATGTCAATTGTTCTGGAACAGTGGATCTGCCATGCATCATTGCACTGGTCATTGTACTGGTGAAACATTTCTGGTCACCAGTAGACTGGTTCTGGTTGGTTTCTCTGATGTGTTGATAGAACATGTAAAAATACAGTGTTTGCATTTTTTAAACAAAATTTTTAAAATATATTATTGTAATTTTTAAAAGCAGTTGATTTCAGCTATAACATTGTATATGTGGTAGACAGTCTTCAAAACTGTATTTTTGGCCTACTACCAGTAGAATCACATGTATGCAGAGGATTAAATGAAATAGATCTTGTATGTGCAACTGACACATGTCAGATAGCATCTTAATTGTTGCTTACAGCAGCAATATCTTTAACATAGACTGGTTACCTGGTTATTAATTTTAAGCAGACATGTTTCAAAGTATGATTTCAAAACCCAGTCAGAATGTGGAGTACCACTCAAAAGTCTTAAATGCAGATGCTTGATTTAATACTCATTCAGGGACTTGGATATTGCAATGGAAAATTTAGAACTTTCTCTTCCGAAACTTCTGTGCTAAGTCAAATGAACCATCAGATGAACAAAATTGCCTTTTCAGTGTTCTACTTTATCTCAGATTGCCTCTTCAGTATTCTTTATCTCTGATGAACGAAATTGCCTCTTCATTATTATACTTTATCTCAGATGAATGAAATTGCCTCTTCAGCATTGAACCATATGTCATTTAATCCATCTTTTCCTGCATATGATGTCATCTTTAGGCCCAAATACTAGACCTTATATACTCAGAAACCAAATTTCATTCCAACTTTTGGCATTTTAATTTATCTTTATCTAGTAGCAGCAAAAATCAGTCTTGTCAAAATTCTCTGTTCCCAAATAACTGCCTTGGACATTTAAAACTCAAAAAATATGTGATCTTTGCCATTACATAGAGTCCTCTAATGATCCTCATATATTTCAAAGTACATTCAGTGAAGTCAGGGCCTTCTTTCATTAGCCATGCATACCTTTTCAGAAGATGGAGATAGGGTTGTAGCTGTCATTGCACACTACATGCCACTATCTCAAGCTGGTTAGTGGATAAAGTCTCCATTTACACTGTAGAAATGGCATATTGAAATCTTGCAACTACTCCTCACAAAGTATCAGATTTCTTTTGGGATTCACATTCAACACTGAAAGCCCTTCAAAACCTTAAATTTGGTGACTTGTTCATATCTCAGATCTAAGTATTAGTGACATAGGAAAGTGTTCAGGTAGTAATATGTCACCTACATATCTCATGCACACTACCTAAAGGGTGAACCTGAACCAGATTGCATACTACCTAAAGGGTGAACCTGAACCAGATTGCATACTACCTGAAGGGTGAACCTGAACCAGATTGCATACTACCAGATGGGTGAACCTGAACCAGATTGCATACTACCTGAAGGGTATTTACCTCAACCAGAGTGCATACTGCCTACAGGGTGAACCTCAACCAGACTGCATACTACGTGAAGGGTGAACCTCAACCAGTGCATACTACCTGAAGTGTGAACTTCAGCAAGAGTGGATACTAGTACCTTGCCAGTTATCACAGATGGTACAACATATTAATGTCAAGTATATTGACTTCTACTTGTGAGACAAAGTTTTTTATGTGAACTGAATTAAGTGGCTTGATGATGATGTACAACCAGAGAAAAGACTGACCTTTTCAAAAGAGTGCAGTTTATATAAAAAATTAACATTTTTTATTCATTTGTACATTTTTATATTTTTGACCTTTTATTTTATATACCTTTTAATGAATGTTTACATAATTACTTTTTTGTGTTTTATCTTGTAAGAAGAAATGTATACATTTATTTGGGAGGATCTTCCTAAATTAGTTGTGCAGTTTTATTTAAAATAAGAAATATGGCCATTTTGTACAGATTCATATTCATGTATAGGAAATGTCTATATTCAAAATTAAACAATAACAGCTATTTCACCTTTGATCTCTCTTGTGGCCCAGAGAAAAGTTTGAGAGGAATGCAGAAAAGGCATTTTAGATACATGTATCTGGTATCTGATAACTAGAAAAATTAACATTATTTTTTCATTTCTTTCTTTCTTCATATTGCCATCTTCTCTTTTTAGAATATTTATATATTTTTTGCTAAGACTGAAAAGAAAATGACATGAAAATGAAATGATGTCAAAATGTTAGAGTTTAATATTATTTTTTACCAGTTAGCTTCTCACATGCATGCCCTGCCTTTATTCCTCTGACATTTAATATTATAATGCAACCATGAGGTAATGAACTATGTTAGCATACCAGAAATGGGTTACTGTGCTCTGCATCTCATTCTGCAAGGTCAACACTAACTTAGGTCAATTTGTCTCTTTACAGGCAATTGTCAGCCCATACTTAAGCTAATGTGGAATTGGTAAAGGAGGCCAGAAAGGGATATTTTTTTTTTATGAAAGGCAAAATAGGATGTGCTTCTGCTGCTGATATGTTTAGGGATATTTTCAATATTTCAACAAGGAATGGATAGAAATAACACAGTTTTAGTTACATTCTGTTGTAATCTGCCAAAAGATACAGTGCTTTAAGGGTATAGAAAGAATAGAATTTGGCACCTAAATAGTAAAGTACAAGAAGCATAGGGTTTGGTACCTATATGGTATAGCACAGGAAGCACAGAGTTTGAGACCTATATTTCTTTAAGCTGGAGTGCAATAGAATCAGTCATATGTTTTGTATTTCTTTTGCAGTTCAGCCAACATACAGGAGATATCCAGAGTTTGAAGTCCCAGGTTCTGACACTGATAAATGAAGTCCAAGAGTCTAATGCCAAACTAGATGCCACATCTAAAGCTCTAGACAAGAAATCGGCTAAGTAAATAAGCTTTGCTGTTGTATTTACATATGATTGGCAAGATCATTTACAAGAATGTTTTGTAGATCGTGTTGTGTGTAGTTTTACTGTGTTACATGTTTTAGGTAAAGACTTTTGCATGTTTAGAGAATCCAAGAATTAGTGACATAGATGAAGATTAGTAAAATATAGGATAGGATAGGAAAACCTTGTACTCGAGTCAATGCATCTAGTAGACTTACCCACTTTACCTTTTCACTTGCTTGATTTCACTTGCTTTATGTTGTAGTTGTACTGTACCATAATAAATCAACAGACATTAGAATGGTCTAGACATTTGTATATTGTAGACAGTAGAATGGTCTACACATTTGAATGGTCTACACAATAGAATGATATAGACAATAGAATGGTCTACACATTTAAATGGTCTAGACAATAGAATAATAAAGACAATAGAATGGTCTAGACATTAGAATGGTCTACACAATAGAATGATATAGATAGTAGAATGATATAGACAATAGAATGGTCTACACATTAGAATGGTCTAGACATTAGTATGGTCTAGACCAGTGTTTTCCAAAGTGTGGTACTTGTACCACCAGTGGTACATGAAAGGGTTTCAGGGGGTATGCAGCAGAAGATAAATCACTAAAATTTGCACACACAAAAAACCCACTACGGCACTAGGAGAAGGGGTACACCGATGAGACCAATGTCCCAAAAGGGGTATGCAGATGTTATAATTTTGGGAAACACTGGTCTAGATATCAGAATGGTCAACACAATGGTTGTCTGTTCTGCAGGTACCAAAAAAAGCTGCTGATTTTTGCATTTTCTTTTAAATTGTCAGAATTTATTTACTGAAAGCTTATGCTGTCTGAGTTAAGTTTAAAAACTTCATTAATTTCTTTTCTTGAAAAAGATAACTTAGACTTTACAAACATAACTGATGTAAATATTTCTTTTGTGGAAGTCATTATTTTGTGTGACATGCTGTAACATTGTCTTTAATATGTGAAGGAGATATTAAGGAGTGAATGACAGGCCCCCCCCCTTTTCTAATTTGTCTTCATCAGCTTGATCTTTAGTGCTTGTTCATCTAATTGCAGTAGCTTACTTCATCACTTGTTCTTTTAATTACATTAGATTACTTCATGACTTGGAGTTCATGCTTCGTCCATACTTATCAAATTCTTTGGTTTGTAACAGCCGAAAAAATGAAATTATACCAAATACTTAGGCTGTAAAGTTGGGCCTGCAGTGCTTTGATTACCTTGGTTTCTTGACTTTCATGTTTTTAATAGGAAATTTACATTTAAAAACTTTCATTGTGATCCCAGATAAGCCTCACTTTACTACTGCTACTAATAAAACAAGAAGAATTCATGGAACTCTATCTTGCCTGTATATGGCATTCAGAAATCTTGTCACAGAATGTTAATGATACTGCTTCCACTAAAAAATTTATACCAATCTCGCTATCTGCAAATTCATTTGAGATATTAATATTAACAATTAAAAAAACAAGAACCATGAAAATAATAATCATAAATAGCAGATGTCTGCCCGATCTTTAAGGTCAATGTCATAAATCAGTATTGTATGTTTTTCATCACTTTCTTTTCCACCCCATAACTTTAGAGCTATTTTAGATTAAGTGATGCAATCAGGTATTCTTGTACATCATCACTAGAAGGTGTGTTTTGTATCACATTGTGGGCATTACCTTCAATGTCAAGGTCATGGTTCTATATTGTGCATTTTATATCACGCTTTACTCATTAGAACATTGTAGCACTGTTTTAGTTGAAGGGAAGCAACTTGGTGTACATATATGTCATCAATAGTAGGTATGTTGTGTATCACATTTTGGGAATTTTATGTTCAAGGTCAATGTCATAGTCGTATATGATGAATTTTCTTATTAGTTTCCCATCTACTCAATAACTTTCAAGTTATTTGAGATGTAGGGGTGAAACTTAGTCTAACTCAGTATCATCTCAAAGTGTGTGTTGCAGGGCACATTAGGGGTCAAGGTCACAGGTTTATATTTGAGATTTCAGACACATTGGCCCACCTGCTTTCTAACTTAACAGCTGTTTAAGATAAATGGATGAAACTTGGTATAGTTATATATTATCACTAGAAAATGTGTTGTATGTTTGAGGTCTTGTCCGTATGGTTAAAGTCACAGATAAATATTTTAAGGTTTGTTTGTATTTTGCTTTGTATCATGAAATCTGTTTAAAGTAACATGGATGAATCATGGTACACATTGGTTATTGGTTTGATGGCATCTCATGTATCACAATCAAGGTTTTATCTTTATGGTTAAGGGTGCTGGTCAATATTTTTATTAAATTTGGTTAATTTCCATTTTAAATAACTTTATTAACTAATGTTAATGAACTAATTAACTTTACAGCTCTATCTTAAAGGTCATATATTCTATTATTTTTGAATTTTTTGTGACCTTGCCATGGTAGGCAGGGGACAAAAATGAATTGCATTTGCTTATTATTATTTTTAATGTTGTAAAAATGTTAGCATACACAAGACGTGGGTGTCAATCATTCTGATGGTGACAGCAGCAGCAGTGTCAACATTGGTTAAGGTTCTGGTTAAAGTTTTTCAGAATAGTCTTAAGTCCCAAACTATCTGATGGATTTCTTTCATTATTGGACCACGTAATAAGTATGCATTGATATTTCATCTCCATGTATCACAACCCTCTGTGTACCCCTTCAGACAATGTATGTCATAGGCCCCAAACCCTGGAAGGAATAGCTGTCATATTTCAACTGTAGAATCAGGAAGATTTCTTTCATATCCTTGCACCTCTGTCCTCCCCCTGACTCTTGTGCTAGGTCATGGGCATTTAAAAATCTTGGTTAAGTTCTTGGTTCAAGTGTTTCAGTATTGTCAAAGGTCTCAAACTGTCCTTCTTGCAGTTTAAAATTGTTAAACTCTGCCATTTTGTATTCATGCACCTTAGCATCCCTGTCACCTTAATGCAAGGTCAAAGTCATTTGAAATCTTGGTTAAGTTTTTGGTAAATGCATAGTCATGGGTTCTAAACACTAGGTGGGAAGGTTCTCATACTTGAAGTGTAGAATTAGATAACTCAGCACTTTTATATCCATGCACACATACCCTCCCTCTGACCATCATGTAAGGTCAAAGTGGTTTGAAAGCGAAAACATCTTTCAAGCAGGGAAGTAGATGAGACATTTAATTCTTTTGAAATTATTATTATTATTATTATTGTTATTATTATTATCTGTATTACTGTTGCACAGGGTGGTAGAGTTGGAGCAAAAGCTATCCCAACAGGCTTTTATGTCACAGAAGGAAAGAGGTGAGGCAGACATGATAATAGAGTCGCTTCGTACTTCTCTCACCAGCTATGAGGAGGCATACAAGAGAGAGCAGGCAGATCATGCTGAGACCAAGTAAGACAATCCTAATTACTGTGAATTACAAATTCATGTTAAGTGTAAGTGGTGTGACCTTGAGCAAGGGAGTTTACTCCAGTTTCCTCTTCACAAATAACCTATTTGCATTGCTGTAGACCAATCAGAAGATTAGGATTTTCACAGAAATAAAGTGGACACTTATTTGATGCAAATCTTTGTTATGCTGAAGATTTTGAATAAAGATAACAGACTTTTTCAGAAATTGTCCTCAGCCAAATTTTAGGGTATCTCGTACTGTAAAAATGTGAACAAAATTTCCTGTATATCCACAAGTAATTTGTATTCGCCACTGATGTCTTGATGGGTGGGCATTCATTTTGATTCCTTGATGAAATCTTACGTTAGTGTGAACAGATTTCAATGCACTTTGTACATTTGTTCCCTTTAGCCCTATTAAAGCTTCTAATTATTTTTGGTCAGTAGCTGTAAGGTCAAGACCACTGTTCCTAACAATAGATTTTGCCTATGCATTTTATTTCCCGAATTTGCCTGTGCATATTATTTCTGGATGTAGCTTAAGTGCTAGATAACAGAATTGAAATAGAATTCATACATTTATTTTCATCAGGCCTAGGAACAACACTTTTTTGGTTTTGGGGTCAGTAGCTCTAAGGTAAAGATCACTGTTGCAAAAAATAAATCTGACAACAGCATTTTTCCCTAGACATTAAGTTAAGCTCTACATAGTGCATTTGTATGAAACTTTGTATACTTATTCCTTTCTGCCCAAATAAGATCCATGTGTATGTGTGAGTGCGTGCGTGTGCACGCCTTCCAGGTCAAGGTTGCTGTTGCTAAAATATATCTGGCTTTTGAATTTCTCTTTCAGATATATTCCCCAGTCACATTATATGCTCCTTCACAAATCCAGCCCTACAAAAAGATGAAAATCATCTTTTCTGTCTCATATAGACAAAGGCAATAATTCTTTGCATCCCCATGCCACTGCCAGGTGTCACTAGTTTTTTTAGCTTCACTGCTGCGCTGATAACATTGTACATTTTACCTCTGACAATCCAAGCCATTTTAGTGTTCAAATTGGACCTTCCAACTTTCATTTTGGATTTATTGGACAACCATTCTTCTGCAGGTTGTATACATTATTTTTACAATTTCTGCCAAATTTTAGTGACTTTGTCACCTTTATGGACTTTATCTATTTAAAACCATGTTACATCATGTTATCGGGGCCCCGAGTGGCCGAGTGGTCTAAAGCGCTGATCGTTACGGATCACTGCCATCTCACCTCTGTCTGCGTGGGTTCGAGTCCAGACTCGGCTAACGTGGGTACGTGAGAAAGCCTGCCAGTAGCTTCTCGTGGGTCGGTGGTTCTTCCCGGGGTTTTCCAGGGTTCTTCCTCCACCATTAATACTGGCCGCCATGTATAGCCTATCTTGTGCTGAAAAATGGCGTTAAACCCTATAACAACAATAACAACATCATGTTATCATTGACCTCATGTCATTTACGAGTTAGCACAACACTATTTTTGCTTGCTTCATTAGTACAGAGATGGTTTTAGTGAGTTCTTTACATGCTGCATTGCTGATTTATTCCTTGTTGTCCCTTGTGTATTGTTTTCAGTAGAAATGTCAACTAAATGCATAAATGCATATGTTCAAAGAATAGTTCTAAAAGCATCAAATGTGACACTGAATATCTTTTATTACTCCATTCATATATGTGATATGTCAGCAAGCCAGTAACAGAATTAGTCATTTATGCATTGTTTTCTCTTCTTGCATCACTTCAGCAGAAATGTCAACTAAATGCATGAATGCCATTTTCAGAGCAAGGGAGTCAGTCATGACTCTTGTTTTGTATATAATAAGTGTGCATCATTTACGACATGCAGCGTGTGTAATACGTGGTTAGAAGAAGTGTGGGCCACAATATTAGTGAGTGAGTAAGATGCTGAATTTTTCATTTATGCTTTGTGTTCTCTTGTGTCGTTTCAGGAGAAATGCCATGTAAATGCATGAAATGCAAATTTCAAAGCAGTAGTCCATAAGGCATCAATGGGAAGGAAAGATGGAATAAGTCAAGGAAAGCAGTGTATACATCCAGTGACAACTTAAAGTTCATTGCCAGCAGTTCCAACTTGTTGGGGGAGTGTTCCCCCAATTTTAGGCAGCCCAGTGGGTGTAAGTCCCCTTGCATGTCCGAGTATGGGCTTGAGGCCTGTAAATCAGGATGCATGGGGTTTGTACCTGATCCATTGGATCCATTCATAATACAACTGCAACATCACTGGCCATTCAGCTGTCACCAGCCATCCAGCTGTCTCTGGTCATCCAGTCATTTTGGCATGGGGACCTTTTCTTTTGAACAGTCCAGCCAGCTAGGATTTATGGGGGTCTTAGTAACAGACCTATTCAGCCATACCATCAGAAACATAACCTTATTATGGCAGAGATTTCAGTGAGATATCTGACTGTCCAGCCAAGCCCTTTGACCTAATGATACTAGTGATAGCCATCCAGCCGTCCCAACATGGAGACTTGATCAGACTGTCCGGCCAACTAGAATTTATGGCAATCATAGTGACAGATTGGTCCATTTAACTGTACCATTGGTGACATACCCTTACTATGATGGAGATTCAGTGAGAAATCTGTCCACCCAGCCAATCTCTGTTATAGCTGGACTGTCTAATATACCGCCAGCATCCAGGCCGACTATATGCCCGGCAAACTAGCCGGCTCTTCCAACAGTGCCAGACTTCCATATGTTTACTGCTTATCCACATGGGAGAGTTAGTGACATTTTCAATGAGAACCACATTGAGTCATCAATGCCACCTGGTATGGCTTTTCTAGAGCGGCAAGTGGAACCATGTCAGCACCCAATACACAGTGAGTGTGATGAAGCTCCTACAAATCAGCCGTACTTACATATCACTGAATTTAGCCTCAAGGCCAGTCAAGGACATTTATAGGGTGTTGGCAACTTCCGAATGCCCTCCACCCCCTACCACTATTCAAAACTAAAAAGCTAAAGCATTGTTACATTTCAACCAGGAGGAAGAGATGCTGTCCTTTTCATTTCCTTCCCCCAATTGGCTCAAATTAAGATAATCAGTGATACCTGTCAGGTAGAATTGTGGACCGGGGATTCTAAGGCTTTCCTTTTCAGGAAGCCAAGTACCAGCGATACTCTCAGCTTTTGGTAAAACACTCAGACGCCTTCAGTACTGCTCTCCTAGCCCTTGATAAAAATCTAACAGCAAGTCACATGTCCACTCCACTGTTTTAAAGTGGACAAAAATGGGTTACATATCAAAACATTCAAGCTAGTCTGGAACATAGCCACTACATCTTCAATTTTAGATTTAAAGGCCAATGCGTTCAACACTTCAGCCAGTTTCAACTTGATACGACGTGACACATGTCTGCGGTCCATGTCATACAAGCCTCATCCTACCCTGGCTTTACAGATGACCTTGTTTGGGTCACCATTACCCTTTGGAGGAAAATTAAAGAAGTTCAGAGGCAGACTGCTTAGGAACTGTCCCTCCAGCTCACCGCACAACCACACAAAACTATCAGACAAGTCAATGTGGAGGGACAATAATCAGGCTAGGGACAAGGAATCTTTTAAGTCAAATGTGCAGTATAGATTCCAGCCCAATGCAGGAGACTTCAGTCTGACCAAACTAGGAGGCAACCATACAGAAGCAGCATGAAACCAAGTTTCTCTACCCTCCCTACCACCCACAAAAACCCTACCTGTGGATGGACTCCCCCTTCATTTTCAGACTCACTGGATTTCCCTATCCCTCAGACAGGTGGGAATCCAGTTCATTTTGGAGGGGCTTCAGATTTTATTTATCCTAATCCTTTCCTTTCCTCCTCTCCCCTCTTCATGGATGTACCATCAGATTGGGAGAAGGATGCCTTTCTAACTGGAGATATGGTCACTCATTGAAAAACAAGTGGAGGTGATTGTGCAAAAACCATTGCTGGGGTTTATTCAAGACTGTTTCATATTTGGAAGGCAAAGGGCAAATTGATTCCAATCATTGACCAGAGTCATCTCTATCAATTCATTTCACCACCAAAATTTGAGATGGAGACAGCAAGATCAATCTGTCTTTCCATTCAATGGGACGAGTATTCCATCAGCCTTGATCTGACTGATGCATTATTGTCACGTCCCTATCCACCCCGCATCACAAAATTTCTCTGTTTTGCTTACTGCAACATGGTTTAGCAGTTCAAATTCCTACCCTTGGGCCTCAATGTCAGCCCTTGGGTTTTTACCAAGGTTATGGATTGCATTGTCACCCTGTTTCAATCGACTTCATCTACAATGATGGCAGCATACCTACACAACATCTGCCAGAAACATATGATAAGTTCTTTCTACCCCAAGGCAGAAATGATCTTTGCTTACTTTTAAATCATCTAAACTTTCTAGTGAACTGGGAAAAGTTTGACCTCCATCCATCCCAGAATTTTTTCCATCTGGGTACAGAGTTTATCACCAACCAGAATCTGATACGGCTTCCTCATGTTCACATAATCAGGATTGTCGAACTAGAGTCAGTTTCTGATGAGACTTGGATTTCAGCAAGAGAGTTCTTGTAACTTCTCAGATTATTCATTTTGACAGTGGTCTTCATCCTGCTTGTCTGTCTTTTTATGCACCCCTTACAAATGATGTTGCTAGCACAATGGTGCCCCTTTTCAAGTCCCCTCAATCAAAAAGTTATTAATACACCCAAGATGTGATCATTCCTGTATCAGTGGTGCAGCCCAGGTTGGTTTACCATAGGAATCCCACTGGAGAAGCCCCAAGTGGAAATAATGGTATGTTATGATGCCAGTATGTGCAGTTGGAGTGCCCACTTGTTGCCAGATTTAACTACCATGAGCCACATGTGGGAACCAAGGGAGTGGCCACTGTACATCAACCTTTTAGAAATGAAAGCTGTCATCAATACCTTTCACTTCATGAAGGATTAACTCTCAGGCAAAAACGGTCCTCATTATGACCAACAACTCAGTGGTGGTGACCTAACTCCTCAAACCGGGGTGTGGGGGCAACAGATCACCTGACCTGTGTGTTCTGATTTCATACCAAAGTACAAAATCAGACACTTTGCTTGACCAACATTCTATCTAGGAAAAGTCGAGTCCTTCACATGGAATGGTGTCTCCATCGATTGGTTTTTACTTTGATCTGTGCACTCTGGGTCATCCTGTGATCATTATTTTGCAAGAAAGTGGAATCACAAGTTGCCCAATTTTATCTCTTCAGTTCCAGACCCAGAAGCTTGGGCCATGGATGCTCTGTCAATCATTGGGAGGTATTGTGGACATTTGCCTTCCCTAAATCGGTCTTGGTGTCAGAAATAATCCATAAGTTACAGGGTTAGAAATGCAAGTTGATTCTGAATGTCCTTCTCACGTGAGATAAGTCCTGGGTTACTGATCTACTTGATCCTGTGATAGATCTGCTCAAGAAGATTCCGACCAACCTGAATCTTCTCAAGCACCATGGTCTTGTATGTTCCATCTCAGCCAGGACCATCTTCTTCTTTACATTTGGCTTGTTTGGACAGCCTTGCAAGACAAACAGTTTAAACCTTCAATTGTGGAGAGAATCTCGAGAGCAGGAAGGCTCTCCACTCTGAAGGTTTATGAGGACAGTGGCATATTTTCTGGGACTGGTGCCATCTCATAACATTGCCCCTCTGAGTTATTCAGTCCCTGAACTGGTCAACTTTTTTATCTCGCTCTTTGAGGAAAAACAGTTGGCTCCAGTTACTATCAAAGGCTACCACTCCATGATCTCTGACACATTCTGGCATCATTACAGATGTGATATTGGGCATGATAAAGATTTCTGATCTTTAGCCCATTTTGGATCACAATCTCTTACCCTGTTTCCAGATGAAGTCTGTCATGGGTTTTAACATGGCTCAGTTCGAATAAATTTTAGCCTTTAGCCCACACTTTGCTAAAATTACTATCATGTTTTCAGATAGCATTAGCCTCCACATGCATGGAAAGTGAGCTATATGCCCTTTCCATCGACCTGAACTATCTTCAGTTCAAATTGGATGGTTTCTTGGTCCTCTTGACACAACCAGGCTTGTAGTCAGAAATAAGTTACCATCTGTTGGTCATCAAAACGTTGTCATTCACTCGCTCTCTTCCATAGACAGGCTGAGAGCAGCAGCCATGTAAGATCCTGTTTGTGCACTCAAGCACCATTTGAAATACATGGAGACAAGTTGTGGCCTGTGCAAAAGCCTCTTTCCTCCAGAGAAATTCAGGAAACAGGGTATCATCCATCAACCCCTTGCTTCATGGTTGAAATGAGTTTTACACTGGGTGTACTCTGTACTTATGAAGATTAGTACTCATGAGATACAGCAATCTCTGCGAGACTCGCATTCAGACAGATCGTTTTGATCAGAGATAATAGCCGTTGGCTGGCATGCAGTCAACCTTCTTGAGTTTTTATCTCAGAGATTTCACTTCATAGAGGCAAACCTTAAATCTGGTAAGTCGAGTGGCAGCAGCCCAGATGACCATTAGACCAAATTAAAACAACACAACCTATCATGTCAGTGCTTTTGGTTCAATTTGGTGTGAGTTCCATGATATTAAATTGCAATAAAGATGAGGGAAAAAATTTACTTAATAAAGGAACAGGAAATTAGTAGTAGTGAGAGCCTGAATCTTATGGACACTTTGCAGTTAATTTTGATACAGGCAAGCAAATATCTGGATGCCAAGAAAAGAAGAACCTTGTACTCCCTTTAACATGATTAGGCAGGGGAAGTGAACATTTAAAGGGCAAGTCAAAATATGCAATTCACTTGCCTCTGGGCATGTGAACAATCACAGAAATTTTGATGGCCTGCTTTGGTTTCCATGTTTGATCTTGTCAGCTTTAGTTTCCACCTGATATGAATATTGGAAAATATATCTGGAATTTGGGCCCCAGGGAAGGCACTCTCCATGTGAATTAGTAAAACAGATATAATTTTTAGAATTTTGTATTATTTTTATATGAACTCTTTGAGTAATCAGATTACCCTGGCATATATGTTTAAAATACAGCCTTCTCTGTCTACAATGTATGTTTCAATGTCACAGCGAAGTAAATGGCTTGTTTACAAAATGTTGCAGGGAGACTTTGTGTATTATCTGTAAAACTATTTATTTTTTTTCCAGAAAATTTTTCACAGACCTGAAATGTTCATTTAATACGTTGGTCAATGATTATAAGGAACTTCTTGACACCTTTGACCAATCCAGAGCACTGCAGTCACAACAAGTATGTATTAGATCATTCTACCACTGCCAATCAGACAGTATGTTAAATCACAGCCAGTTGTAAGTTAGATCATTCTACCACTGCCAATCGGACTGTATGTTAAATCACAGCCAGTTGTAAGTTAGATCATTCTACCACTGCCAATCAGACTGTATGTTAAATCACAGCCAGTTGTGAGTTAGATCATTCTACCACTGCCAATCGGACTGTATGTTAAATCACAGCCATACAGAAATTAGATCATTCTACCACTGCCAATTGGACTGTTTGTTAAATCACAGCCAGTCATTAGTTAAATCATTCTACCACTGCCAATTAGACTCTTTGTTAAATCACAGTCATGCAGAAATTAGATCATTTTACCACTGCTAATCAGACTGTATGTTAAATCACAGCTAGCCATAAGTTAGATCATTCTACCACTGCCAATCAGACTCTATGTCAAATCACAGTCGTAAGTTAGTTCATTCTATCACTGCCAGTCAGACTATGTTAAATTACAGCCAGTCATGGGTTGATCCGTGGACTCAAATCACCACAAGGGCAACATGTGAACTAGTATATTGGCCCGAGAACCACATCACTGTAATCTTTTCCCACAGGAAAAGCAGCTCATACAAAAGGTAGCCACTTGAAATGTTGGAAACAAAAAGTAAACAATATAACAATCAAATTTTTATCAAAACTGGCTGGTATTGAAGAAAAAATTTGCATTATTAATTATTTTTAAAATTCAGAGTGTCGTTGCAGGCTGAATGCGGCATGTTCAAGACCTCTGGGTTAGATCATTCTACCACTGCCTATTAGACTAGGTTAAATCACAGCCAGGCTGAATATAGATAGCCTGTACTTAGAATTTAGTTCATTATTATCTCAAATTATATTTTCAGAAAGAGGAACTGTAATGTAGAATTCAAACCATAGGATGCAAAATGCATTAAAGCAGTAAAAAATACATTGGGTACCAGGCATGAAACACAATAATTCCTAAAGACCTATCCCCGGAAGGAAATTCTATCTCATAAATCTCTTTGTTGTTGCTGTCTTTGTTAGCTTGTGAATGGGGAAAAATTTATTTTGCGGTTTCACTTCAGTATGTAATATTAAATATTTGCTAACAAACCTATATAGGTTGACACCGATTGTATGGTTCCACAGAAATACAGTGGTGTAAATAAACATATTGGAGGAGTTCATTTTGGAATGTAAATAGGTACATAGTGTGTCCATAGTAATTGCCTTTGAAATGACATGTGCAAATCCTGTACAAACAATGATCTTAGGTGCATGGAAGGGCAATAATCTGTTGAAATTACTATTTACCATTTACAAATATTATCCTTGTGGAAATATCATGAAAGTTATTTTTCTTATAGTGATTGACCTTTGTATGTGATATACACTTCACTAAAAATATAAATAAACCTTTAGTATTGATCTTGATCTGATTTCAGTCCACTGTGTAATTTTTTTTAAAAAAATCTTGTATTCTCAAGGATTTGGTACACATTTTGTGTTATTTAACTATCATAACAATAAAAATTTTCAGATGAAATATGACATGTAATAAATACAGCTACTCCTTAATCAAATTACCTTTTAATAATAATAATAATATCTACATGGAAAAAATATTTTTGGTGAAGTTATGGGCTTAATATCAATTTTATCTGTAAAACAACTTTTAATAGTAAACATGGGATCAAATTATTGAATACTGTTTTGAAACAATTCACAGATAGAAAACTGGTTTTTGAATATTCACTTGTTTATCCAGTGAGTTAGGCAGTATTTTGGAAAAGAAACAAAGAAATTGAAATGTAAACTATGCAATGTTGAATTAATTTAAAAATGGAACAAATTAAAACTTGCAAAATCACCTGTAATTCAGATTATTACTTGAAAGGAAATGATAAAGTCAAAATTCTGAATAGTCACACTGCTCACATGGCCATTTCTGTTCACTATACTTTTGAAAAGATAATATGTAATTTTGCAGGTTGGTGATGAACATGTTATAGAATAGAGATTATATCAACAATAAATATAGCCTTTATGTATTGTTCAACCAGAACTAAAAGAAATGTGTGCACTATTGTTAAATATTTGTTCTGCCAGACACAGTTGTAGTCATTCCTGCAAATAGCCTACCAAAAAAACCCCAACATCCAGTTTGGTCATATTACAGTTGGTCGAAAAGTCTGTCCTGTCAGGGGCCCCGAGTGGCCGAGTAGTCTAAAGCACTCTCCATTACGGATCACTGCCATCTCACCTCTGTCTGCGTGGGTTCGAGTCTTGGATTCAGCGAATGTGGATATGTGAGAAAGCTTGCCAGTAGCTTCTCATAGGTCGGTGGTTCTTTCCGGGGATTTCCCAGTTTCTTCCTCCACCATTAATACTGGCCGCCATGTATAGCCTATCATGTGCTGAAAAATGGCGTTAAGCCCTACAACAACAACAACAACAACTGTCCTGTCAGACATGTCTGACATGTACTAATGTGACAAATTCTGGATACGCGCATACAGAGTATAAAAAATTTAACAAATTAGCCAAATGTCTGTGTGATATTTGATTGTGAACAAATCACTTCCCAAAGAATTATTTTAGCTGGTCCCACATTTGGTTTAACAGATAATCAAGTTCTGCCCATTTCCCTCTGTCTTCAGAACTAATGAAACATTTAAGTTTCTTCAGAGCCTGAAGATAATGGGGAATATAACACCTTCATATATATCTCCTACATACATATGATTTTTCATTTGAATCTCCAAAGAATGTATTTGAGACCCCTACAATGTCATTGTATTAGATTTAGATGATTTTATTCAGTGTTTTCAGTGTGGCAGATGGGAAAATTTGATATTCCTATCAGCTCTACAAATTATGCATTTGATAATAATTTATTATTGCAATTCAGAATCCACAGACTGTGGAGGAAATAAATCGTTTGGCAGCTCAGGTAATTGCAGCTGAGGAAGCCATTGCATATCGTGATGAGCAGATCAAGGAACTAAAGGAACGGAATGCCAAACTGAATGATGAATTAGAAACCACTGTACCAGTCCTTAAGGCTCAGGTTAGTTACTGTACCATGCCTTTTTTTGTGAAAAAGCAAGGAACAGAATATCCATTTTGCCATACGTCCCTCCAACAAAAACTTTCGTTTCTGCTTTATAATTTAAATCCATCTGGGATTAAGGAATTAGATTTTGCACCATATTTCAAAACTTTTTAAAGATCAAGCTCAAGCACCAAGTCCCAATTATCATCCTATTAACTGATTGCAGCAATTTAGAATGAAACTTGTATGCTTGTACAACTTCATTAGAAGGTATGTGTTGTACCATATTAAGGATCATATCTTAAAGCTTAATTAAGGTTGTAGTTCAATATTTGAAGTTTAATGTCACAATTTCCTTCCCAGTCTTTAACTTTAATAACAATAAAGTTTGAATCACAGAACTTTAAGATATTTTCTTTATTTGGATCCTTTCTGCTCTGTAATTTTTTAAGCCATTTGATGTTGAGGGATGAAACCTGCGTAGGTGCATAGCATACCACACTGTAGTTGTAAGTTTAAGGCCAAGATGATGGGTCAGTATTTTAAGTTTCCCATCGCACTTTAGAGCAGTTTGAGATTAAGAGATGAAACCTTGTATATTTGTGAATACTACATTCGGGGTCCTGTCCTCAAGGCCAAGATCACAGGCCAATATTTTAAGTTTTAGTAACATTTTCCTTTCTGCTCTAAAGCTTATGAGCTAAGATGAATGTAACTTGGTATATTTGTATATCATCAATGTTAGAAGGGCTTCATTCCAAATTTGGGGTCCTAATTTAAATGATGAGTTCACAGGTATGTATTTCATTTTTGCTTTTTTTCTGATTAACTGTTTGAGCTTTAGGGAGGAACCTTACATGTCTTGCTGATGGCATCTCGTGTATCATAGTCAATATTTTATCTTCAAGCTTGTCAGCACTGATTAATTTCTGTCCCATTTCTTTGCTTTTACATGAATGCCCTTTGAGAGAGAGAGAGAGAGAGACATGAAACATGGTTACTTTTCAAGTCTGCTTAGTAATTGTGTAGCCCCGTCACATGGGTAATCGTCAGATTTCAGAATTGTGTACTTTTTATGACCTCACCACAGAATTGTGTAACTTTGTATGACCTTACCACAGAATTGTGTACTTTTTTTGACCTTATCGCATGAGGCAGGGGACAATTTACTTAATTTGCTTGTTATCATAATTGTTTTGTTATGCATATGAAGTAAACCTATCACTTGCTTGGTAGTGTTGTTAGTGTTATTGTTATTGGCATGGATATTAGTCCCAAGCTACATGTATCACTTTTCTGTTAGTGTTGTTACCATTGTTGTTGGCATACATGTCAGTGCCAGGCTGCATTGATTTGAATTTACCATCATGCAACTTTAATGAAACTTCATGGATATATTCTGATAAGTCATCATCAGGAGGTCACCTCTGTCTGTGTGGGTTCGAGTCTTGGTTTGGCCAATGTGAGTATGTGAGAAAGCATGCCAGTGCTTCTTGTGGGTCGGTGGTTCTTTATGGGGTTTTCCCGGGTTCTTCCTCCACCATTTATACTGGCCGCTCATGTATAGCCTTTCTTGTGCTGAAAAATGGCGTTAAACCCTCCAACAACAACATAAGAGGTCTCATCCCTTGCAAAAATAGCTAACAAGGACATTTTTCCAAAATTGTTTAAGTTAAATTTTGTATTTAGCTCCATTTATCTGTCACTGAGCATGATCGTGACATAGAGTAATTAAGAAAAAGTAATATTATCAACATCAAAAACCTTAATGTGATTATTTCAGAAGCTGTGATCTATGGTTCATGATTATATTTGCTTAAAAAAATGAAAGGAGTATGGAAACATTTATCATTTCAATTTGAAAAATCAAAAAGTTCTCTACTTCTCATGAAATTGGACAAATTTCAAAAGATTTCAATGCAATAGTATGCATAAGCATAATTTGAGGCAAGTGACATGAAACTTGAGTTGCCCAGGATATGTTTTAAACTCTCAACAAATTGCTGTATACAAGATCTTGTCCAGCTGATAGTGGAATTATCCAAGACTATAGTATGTATCATAAAAAAATTACAACCTCAGGTATGCAAAATACTGGCTATCAGAATAATGTGACCTTATAGAGGACAACTTTTCCTGAGCGAAATTCTTGTGCCTTGATGCCTTTGTGTAATAATGTTTTGTATGTATGTATTACTGTGGGGATACAAATTTTAGCCAGCATAGGCCTTTACTGTGGGGATACACATTTGGCCAAACTAGGCCTTTTCTGTGGGGATACACATTTAGCCAGACTAGGCCTTTACTGTGGGGATACAAATTTAACCAGCATAGGCCTTTACTGTGGGGATACACATTTAGCAAGACTAGGTCTTTTTCTGTGGGGATACACATTTAGCCAGACTAGGCCTTTACTGTGGCAATACACATTTAGCCAGCATAGGCCTTTACTGTGGCAATACAAATTTTAGCCAGCATAGGCCTTTATTGTGGGGATACACATTTAGCCAGACTAGGCCTTTACTGTGGGGATACAAATTTTAGCCAGACTAGGCCTTTATTGTGGGGATACACATTTAGCCAGACTAGGCCTTTACTGTGGGGATGCAAATTTAGCCAGACTAGGCCTTTTCTGTGGGGATACACATTTAGCCAGACAAGGCCTTTACTGTGGGGATACAAATTTAACCAGCATAGGCCTTTACTGTGGGGATACACATTTAGCAAGACTAGGTCTTTTTCTGTGGGGATACACATTTAGCCAGACTAGGTCTTTACTGTGGGGATGCAAATTTATCCAGACTAGGCCTTTACTGTGGGGATACACATTTAGCCAGCATAGGCCTTTATTGTGGGGATACACATTTAGCCAGACAAGGCCTTTACTGTGGGAATACAAATTTAACCAGCATAGGCCTTTACTGTGGGGATACACATTTAGCAAGACTAGGTCTTTTTCTGTGGGGATACAAATTTATCCAGACTAGGTCTTTACTGTGGGGATACACATTTAGCCAGACTAGGCCTTTACTGTGGGGATACAAATTTTAGCCAGCATAGGCCTTTATTGTGGGGATACACATTTAGCCAGACAAGGCCTTTATTGTGGGGATACAAATTTAACCTGCATAGACCTTTACTCTGGGGATACACATTTAGCAGGACTAGGTCTTTTTCTGTGGGGATACACATTTAGCCAGACTAGGTCTTTACTGTGGGGATACAAATTTAGCCAGACTAGCCTTTACTGTGGGGATACACATTTAGCCAGACTAGGCCTTTACTGTGGGGATACAAATTTTAGCCAGCATAGGCCTTTATTGTGGGGATACACATTTAGCCAGACAAGGCCTTTACTGTGGAGATACAAATTTAACCTGCATAGACCTTTACTGTGGGGATACACATTTAGCAGGACTAGGTCTTTTTCTGTGGGGATACACATTTAGCCAGACTAGGTCTTTACTGTGGGGATACAAATTTAGCCAGACTAGCCTTTACTGTGGGGATACACATTTAGCCAGACTAGGCCTTTACTGTGGGGATACAAATTTAACCAGCATAGGCCTTTACTGTGGAGATACATATTTAGAAAGACTAGGTCTTTTTCTGTGGGGATACACATTTAGCCAGACTAGGCCTTTACTGTGGGGATACAAATTTAGCCAGACTAGGTATTTACTATGTGGATACACATTTAGCCAGCCTAGTACTGTGGGGATAAAAATTTACCAAATTGCAGATCACTTTCTAATTGTAAAAAGACATCTTAATTTTGATCAGTTACTCAAAGAAATAGATTTTCATGTTCCTTGTTTGCCTCAATCTGAAGTAAAATGTCAGTGCTGTATATATTAAAATCATTTTTATTTTAGGATCTTACCTTTTTTGTAAGATTGTGTCAGCATCTTTTCTTGTTTCTTTCAACAGGCTGATATTTGGAACAGGATTTTGATGCAGAGAGAGAGGCACGTGAAATGCAGCATACAGAGAAGGAAAGAATCTTAACAGACATGAAGAATTTAGAAATCCAAAACCAACAGCTGATTGAAGAGATTGAACAATTGTCAAAGAAATCTCTGGCAGAGATGCAGCAGCGGCATGCCCATGGTGGCACAACTTATCAGCGACAGGTTCAGAACCAACTACAGCCTCAGCAACATCATCAGTACCCTAATCAGCCGTCAGCTAGATACTCACCACAGACTCCTGGTCATCATGTCAATAGTGAACTAACCAATCAGGGAGCAAGAATGGGTCAGCAGTCTCCCACACTTAGTCAGGTGTGTTTATTGTATAAATAGATAATACAATTCTGATTTGGAGCTATGGGTGGCCAAGTGGTCTAAAGCGCTCACCTTTACCGATCGCTGTCATCTCACCTCTGTCCACCATATTGACACCATAATACTGTACATTTGGTTAAATGCACCAACCATATTGATATCCTAATGTTGCATGATACTTTCTTCCGCTGGCCATTGTCTTGAGTCAGTTTTAGTGATTTCTATTGTGTTGTTAATATAGGACATTGTTAAGTTTTGGCTGTGTGGAAGTATGATAAATAACAGGATCCAAGTTATGTTTAGACATATGGACACCTGTTACTTGAATGTGTAAGTACATGTATATTAGTGCAACATTATTGATTCAGACAAGTCACAAAGTCAAAATACTTTTGCAGTTTTTTGGGGGGTAACTAAGTAAGGAACTTGTAGTATCCATTATTCACACCATATTTCTTGTCGGGTGTTGAAAATATATCTTCCATTAGCAAGAGGCTTAGGTGGGCTTGAGATTGCTGATCTTGCTGATGTATGCCTTATAGTCATGACCCCAGGTGGCCTAGTGGTCTTAGGCACTTGCCTTTACAGATCACTGACAACTCCTTTATCCGTGTAAGTTCAAGTCATAGGCTTGGCCAACATGGGTGTGTGGGAAAGCTTGTCATTAGCTTCCAGTACAGTGGTGGTTCTTCTTGGGGTTTTTCCTCTATGAAATATACTACCTGACATGTATAATCTATCATGCATTGAAAAATGGCATTAAACCCATAACCAACCAGCTTATAGCCGAATGTAAGAACAGTTAAGCAAGAAATTTGGCAAGTAGGATACTTCTGTAGCACTTCTTCCAATGCTTTGGATTGTTATGTGATGAAATTAGTTGATAATATACTATGCTCCACACGGCGCATTTTCTTCTGTATTTGATGTCACAGAAGCATAACTTGCCTATTATTGAAAAGACTATACCAGGATGCATTCTGTTCGAGTTGGACAAACTCTTTGAGGGTTTTTTTTTTTTCTTTTTAAATGCTATTCTGTGTTTGGTAATGCTGGCCATATTTGATGGTGGATCAGCTTCATTTATTAGCTTATCTTTACTAAGTAGTTTACTAAGTTTTGTTTGTAGTTCATGACCAAATAGGCTTTTTGCAACTATATATATATATCTATATATATATATATATAGAGAGAGAGAGAGAGAGAGAGAGAGAGAGAGAGAGAGAGAGAGAGGGCAAACCTTTTGTAATGGTCACCTTTAATAAGTGGTCACCTGTTCACAACAACCATTTTAATTTGCTGCCAGCAAATTTCCTATTTAACTCTCCTGTATTTATTGGTCACCACCCCTTCTATGGTCAGGTGACAGCTGTTTTCTAACCAGCAATGTTTCTGCTTGCCTTAAGCAGTTACTAGGATGTATCCACATTGGTCATTCAGTCTATTCAAAACTGAAGTTTTGCATCATGAGGAAGGCGTTGTTTAGATAAAGGAATATCATGTGAAGTGAAGTGCAAACATTTCTCGTTTTGCATATACTCCTAACTCCAGTCCTGTTGACAGTAACTCAGAAGTGTAAATATATCAAATTTGAAAGCAAGACAGGTTTTATCATTAGGGTAGAGGATCAAAGCAGTTTGTTTGCTGGATGATGGAAAAAGTAGTGTTATTGCAGCAGAAATGGAAGTCACCTTTTGTGCCAGTGTGTCAGATTTAATTAGATATCTTCATTTGTTTGCATGTGATAAGGTTAGTCTCTGAGAAGAAATATGAGTTATATTCCTTTTTATTGGGTTATGGGTTATTCATTATTCAAAACGTGTCTGTAAAGGCAGGTGAAGTTTTGGCTCATGGGTCACAAACAAATAGCCATAAATGGCTTCTTTTGATTTTGTTCATCACAGGCATCTCAATTAAGCCAACTGTCTTTCGATGTTGGCAAGTTGAGCAACTGACTAATCATGATATTGTTTTCATAGTGTGAACAAACTAAGATTGGTGTATAGTTTTAAGTAAGTGATGATTTCGTTTATGGGATTAAAGTGAGCAGGATATAATAATCTAGTGTGAAACATAAATTTGGGAGAGACATTTATCCATACTTATGATTTTATTGTACAGTGCAATATTAATAATGATAATGACATTCAGTGCATGGCATTGCATCAAAAACCAATTTTAAAATGTGAGCCTGTGTAGAGGGTGTATATAATTCCAATTAATTAATTAATTCCAAAGTTTCACCATTGACTTTTATTATGATGTATAGCTGTATAAATGAAAATGGTGCCCATCTGACATACAGTATGGCTGCCATAGCAGTCATCTTCAAAATCTTAACACTACTAAATGGAAAGTCGTATTGATATAGATTAACATCCAAAGACTTTTTATGGTGTCTATTTGGTCATAAATGAAAGTGATTGTGATCCAACTTCCCTCTTGAATATCATCATCATTACTCTTCCTGAATGGATGACCATGTTGACATGGGGTTTTCACCAAAAACTTATGATGACTAGTTGGTCCAAAATTAAAATAGCTCCAATCATACATTGTGAGGCCACAGCTTTGGCCATCCAGAAAATCATTTTATGACTCTGAAATATCAGACATTGTTTTAACAATCAGCAGTTAATAGGAAGAATGGTATTAACCTGGATTCCAGGAAATTCTTTACAGCAAGTAGAACATCAACTCTTTTCAGGGACTCTTTTTGAGAACAAGTTGTGTAAAGGATTTTCCATATTTAGTAATGGTGGCCATATTTGATGACAGATGAGCATCACATGTACAAGCTTGAAAGAACTTGGTGCAAGGTTGCTTTCTTTAAAATTTGGTCAAAATCTGAAGGGCAATTTTTTAGTAATTTAAAGGTTTTGTCTTAATGTCAACCATATTTGATGATGTATCTACACAGTTTGTACAAACCTTAAAGCCATTAACATTGTAAAAATTTGGTGGAACAGTATTCGAGATAATTTGTTTCAGGCTATTTTTTCTATTTAATAACAGCTGCCATATTTAATGGCCAATTGACATCATTAATACAAACTTTTAAGCCCATCTTAGTGGAATGCTTTACGTCGGAACTAGTCAGATTCTGTTGAATAGTTTCAGAGAAGAAGTTATTTAAACGAGTTTCAATTTTTATTAACAGCAGTCACATTTGATGATAGATTGGCATCATTTGCACAAACTTTAAAGCCCTTAAGACCAGGATGTTTTCTGTCATATTTGGTCAGACACTGTTGTAATTTAAACATTTCTATCTTAAGTAGCTGTAGCCATATTTGATGGCAGATTATCATCATTTGTAATGACTTGAAAATCTGTATGCAAGTATGCTTTCTCTCCAAGTTCATCAGATTCTAAGTAATGGTGTTTTATTAGAAGTCCAGTTTTTAATAATGGTATTGCAGTCACACTGTTCCATAGTCCCAGTGCTCCCTTCGTTTCGTTGGGGCCATTGCCAAGTTTCATGCATTCACAACTTCATTTTGACCCCCAATTTGTGTCAGTACTTAAATGTACTCAACTATTATGCACATATGCTTCATACCCGTTTCCTATGGCACATGTATGGAGTATTGGCTGCTGTTTTTTATGATAGCAATCCTCCGGATTAGACTTGTCAAGTTTTGGTTATCACTGTTCCTATATACCTCGCATCAGCCCCTTACGGCTCCACATGTAAGTGTCTGACATTCTTCCATTCTTCACAACCTTACAAACTCCCCCAAGTCTCTTCCTGAGGTAATCCTATAGGCAAATTCAGAGATTGACTGGTGCAGTGTGCTGTGACAAGATTTGCCATCATTCAATAAACTTTTAGTTGAATTTATATCCTGTGTGTTGTTTAAAGATGGCCATAATTGATGGCAGATCAGCATTTTTTTTGTACCAACTTGATAAACCTCAATGTGTGGATGCTTTCTTTAAAATTGAGTCAAAGTCCGGTAACAATATTTGAGAAAGTTTTCTAATTTTAGTAATGACAGCCATATTTGATGGTAAAGTGACATCATATGTAAAAAAAACTTTATGCCAGGATGCTTTTTGTCACGTTTGGTTGATATTGGTTGATGGGCATATGCAGGGCTATACCATGGAAGCGAAGTGAGCTGAAAATGAAATTTGTAATTCTAACCTTGAATTATATGCACAGAAAGAGTTTTTCAGAACAAGGTCAGATGATCCATGACTTTACCTAAACATTTTCACAGATCTAGAGGGTAGTTTTTATTAAAAAATAATTGATCACGTTTATATGTAACAAGATATATTCAAACCCAACCAGGAGCATTTTTTTATTTTTTATATTGATTCTTAGTCACAAAGTACCATTTCTGTCTTGCTTGCAAGGAAAGGAATACATATAGACTGCAGTATTGTTTAACCCATTGTGGCCTGATTTTTTTTTTCTTCATTTTTACGTTTATTTTTAATTTTGAATGTTATAATCAGATTTGATGTAGATTGGAAGAGAAGTGGCTGATCATCTGTTATTATTCAGGGTCATTCAGAGTAATTTTCTATGAACTTGAGGCAAATCTTTTTCTTTCTTTCACAGACTAGACATAGTATCGTTTTTCAAGTTCAACCAAAACAATATAACGCTGCCTTTATTGTGATTATATTTTGTACTCATTTTTCAGCCTAGCTCTCGAGCCAGTGGTGGGAGTCAGGAGGAGGGAGAACCACAGATGTCATGTCCCAAGTGCGGACTGCCCTGTCCTGACCTTGACACATTGCAGATCCATGTCCTTGAATGTTTAGAATGAATGGGACAACAAGCAATACATTCGTGATTCATGTGGCAATTATAGACGTTGTATCTCAAGTGCAGGCTGTCCAGTTCTAACTTGGACACACAACAGATCCACACTCTAGAAAGTCCGTACTACACAGGACAGTTCAGCATCAGTAAATATAGTGGGCTTGAAATAACTGAGACACCATTACAGTATATAATGCATACCAGTGCAAGTGACTCAGTTATTCCTTGTTTGTTAAGAATTTATCATCATTATTTATTCATATCAGATATTTTTTTAAAGTTTCTTTGATCAAATAATCAATATTGTTTTGTATTTTTATTATTCTCTGATGGGTTTCGATTCACAAATTTCTAATGTTCTAAGCTGTTCTTCAGTTCCCACTCGTCTTTATTAAGTTGCATATCAATAAAGCTCTTGTTCCCGTTAAAGACATTGTGACAGTAATGGGATACCTGATTGAATCAATTTGCTCTTTATTTATGTCACTGTAACCTAGATTTATTTTGCTATCTGCACCTTTATCATTTATTAAAGTGCAGGTAAATTCTTCTGACAACCTGCAACTTCAGGTCTTGCTGTTTCTTGATGAAGGAATTTGGAAGCCTTTGAGATTGCTTTGAAAAGTAATCCTGTTTAAAATTAGAACTGATGAGCCACGAAAATAAACCAAAGGCCTGAAAATGCCCTTTAATGTTGAAGATTTAGCCATTTCTAAAACAGTAGTCATACTGTCAAAATGCTGGTATGATTTAGATGATAGAGTTATTTGTCCATATAGACTTGTGAATGTAAATCTTTCTCCACTATATCTATGGATAGTGCTTGTTAGTAAACCAGTCTTGGATGTTAATTATTTGGAAAATGATAGTATTTCCACTTGCAGACATTTTTGTTTTAAGTAGTAATGTACTTTGACCTTTGATGTACACTAAAGAATTATATATTGTGAAATCTCAACTAAACTCCAGATTGGCACAATTGAAATCAAATATAAAAACTTTCAAATGCAGCAGTCACAGCACACTGTCAGCAGGACAAAAAGCTACAACATTATTCCTGAATACAGCTTGGTTCCTGGTCTCATTACATAGTTGTGCATCTTGTGGCATTCATTTCTGTCCAAAGTATGTAATTTTGTTTTAAACACAAAGGCATAATGAAGTTAAGGTGTGCTGTCTCGTGTATATTAGTATTGGGTAGGTAGGTAAGCTCTTTGAACTCTGAATTTTTTTTTCTCATGCATGATTTTAAACATTAAACATTCAACATTGGCAATTATAAGGGAAAAAAAATCTGTCATCATAGAAAAAATCAGTAACAGCAGTTTTCATTAGTTAGCCCAATATGGAAGCTTGCTTGTCAACAGTCGTGTATTTGGCTCAACTGAAGTGTAGTTATTTATTGGGTAACAATATATGTATTATTTTTAACCACCCGAAAGGAGGACGAAAAATTTCCACTTGATTTTTTCATAAATTGATGAATAAGGGCAATCACTGAGCAAGCAACCTCTGCAGTTTTTCTTTAATGTATTGTGCTATGTTTATCTGTGATAAAGACCATAAATTTTGATGATAATTGATAATCACAATTGATGATGTAATTGAATCGTGCCCCACTAATTAATACCCATATTCAGAACATTACTTAGTTAATTGAATTGTGCCCCACTAATTAATACCCATATTCAGAACATTACTTAGTTAATTGAATTGTGCCCCACTAATTAATACCCATATTCAGAACATGACTTCGTTGTACATTATTTTTGTGTTATAGATATTGAGATGTAATAGATGTAGGCTGTGATTCAACTGTTGTATTGGACTTGATGTAAATATCCCATAAGCAACAGTGGTTTCCTGTGTAAATACTGTGAAAAATTGTGGTTTGCTATTTCTTAATTCTTTTTTGTGTGATCAGTATCATATGTTAGAGAACGTTAAGGTAGATTACTTCTTTTATGCACTGTAACTATTATTACTATTATCATTATAATTATCTTGAAACCATTGGAAAGGACAAAATGTTATGGTAGTCATCTGTGGTGCAATGAATGAATTACCAAATATATCAAATGTAAAACAAATGTTATCAGCTTCTTTTCTTCATTACAATTTACCTCTGAAGTCCTGGGAGTGAAAATGACTAAGTGGAGCTAGCAGTTCCTTAATATGTGCACATCTGAAGTAAGGCCAGTCTTTATGCTCTATAACCCAAATTACACCCATCAATCATATACCAAAGTTGAGGGAATTAAAGTTCTTTTAATAATATCCAAGATATACAAGGTCAGTTTTAAATAGCCAGTACAACCAGTGAGGAAATTATGGGAATTCTGTTTCTTTAAGAATCTAACCCTATTCAAAATACTTAAGTGTAGAACACCACCTAAAGGACAGTCATATCAACATGGGATTTTCACAATCAGAATTCTTGTGAGGTCTGGATAAATGGTCCTAAATGAAAATAATGTTGAAATGAGATTGTGGCAGCAATCTGGAAAATCTTACTTTTATGACAACTACTTGGTCCCAATTTAAAATGGTGCCCCTTGGACAGCTAATATGGCTACCATGTGGCCATCTTGAAAATCTCATCACTACTTGTTCATGAACGAATGATCATACTGACATGCTGCTTTCACTAAATGACTTATTATACTGTCTAGTTGGTTCTGAATGAAAATTGGTACTAATCTTACATCCAGTATTGCTGCCACAGTGGTCATCCTGAAATCATGTTATTGCTACTCATCCTGAGTAGATGGTCATGTCTACATGGTGCCATCAGACCTCCAACTTCATGGCCATGGTAGTCATCTTGAAACATCTTGTTACAGCTACTTATCTAGATAGCTATAAAGACATGGGCCATCTCACCCCTGTCTGTGTGGGTGCGAGTCTCGGGCTCGGCCAGTGTGGGTACGTGAGAATGCTTGCCAGTAGATTCTCGTGGGTCGGTGGTTCTTTCCGGGGGTTTTCCGGGTTCTTCCTCCACCATTTATACTGGCCGCCATATATAGCCTATCTTGTGCTGAAAAATGCGTTAAACCCTATAACAACAAATACATGGGGTTTTCACTAGAAGACATCTGGACATCTTGGTTCTAAACAAAACTTGTCCTGGTTATTGGCAGCCATCTTGAAAATCTTGTTTTAAGTACTCCTCTTGAAGGAATGGCCCATATTAAAATAATGTTTTCACTTAAATTCTTATCACTACATGTAGCTCATCCTGAATGAAAATGATGCCAATGTAACTTCCTAAATTTGACAAATGTCATAAAGGCTAATTCTTCTGAATGGATGGCCATAGCAAAAAAAACAAAAAAAAGAAGAAAAGGCTTCTTTATTTCAATATATAGTTACTTCCTTAGTAAAATTGTGCTGATCTAACCTCCAAAATAGCTGCCATCCTGAAATTTGTTTTACGACTAGTTCTTCAGGAAAGATGGTCATACCAACATGGAGTTTTCACTGAAACACTATATACACCATAGTGGCCATCTTGAAAATCGTCTTGTCACCACTCATGCCAGAATGGTGACCTTGACATGGTGTTTTCCCTAACACACTTCTTGTAATAATTAATTGGTTCTGAATGAAAATGGCACATATCTGATCATCAACATATCTACATGACATTGTTTGAAAAGGAGTTTGAAATTCTGTCCCATAAAAAGACCAAACCAAACAAAGGTCAGTTTTGATTTTCACTGTTTTCTGGCAGAAGTTTACTGAATTATGGTCCCAATTTGACTTAGAATGTTGCCCTTCATTTTTGTTTCTGCTTAAAAACTTTTTAAGAACTTCATGGATTTAAATAAAATTTGGTACGTTTCTTTTACATTAAGAATACCATTTGATTTTTTGTCTGCAACTGTAAACAAAATAGACCCCAATCTTCCATCACATAATGCACCTACAGATCAGGGTCTCTGTTGTTTGTTTTACTAATTACTCCAAACTGCCTAACACAAGACCTGATGGCACATTGTGCAATTGCAGATCCACATCTGTGCAGTTTGCAGTTGGATGCAACTTATAAGAGAGTACACAAGGTATTACCTATCCATACATTTATGATGCAGACTTTTAGAATGTCAAGTTTGTTAAGTATTCATATATGTCGTAAGTACATCATTTTTTGTTGGATGGTGGGTTGCCGAGTGGTCTAAGGTGCTCACCATTAAAGGTCACTTGCATCTCATCTTAGTTTGATGGGTTTAAGTCTCAGCTTGGCCAGTTTGTTCTTCCTGGAATCTTCCCAGGTTCTTTCTCCATCTAATATGCTGGTCACCATGTATAGCCTATTATGTGCTGAAAAATGGTGCTAAACCCACAAAACTAACCCATAGTTTTGCATTTCATGGGTAAGAGCAATTGATGAGGACAAATTATGGAAAATTCAGACAAATACATTCTCTCATAACAGAAAATTTATATATCATTATACATATGACTTTTTACATATAGACTACCCAATTTAATATATGTACTTATGTTTACAAAATTATATTAAATGAAATATTGAATTCAGCCTGTATTTTTTTTTTTATTTCTAGGTTTTTAAATATATATTTTAAAGTACATTTTTCAAGTGGTCTAAAATGCTTGCCTTTACAGATCACTGCCATCTCACCTCTGTCCGTGTGTGTTCTGGTCTTGGGCTCAGCCAAAGTGGGTATGTGAGAAAGCTTGTTAGTAGCTTCCTGTGAGTCAGTGGTTCTTACCAGGGTTTTCCTGGGTTCTTCCTCTACCAGTTACACTGGCTGCCATATATAGCCAATCATGTGCTGAAAAAATGGTGTTAAACTCGCAACATTTTCCAATTAGCTGAAGACGGAGTTATGAATACTAGCATACATAACTGAGTACAGAAACAAAGACACAAGTAGTGTTAATAGATATGTGAAAGCCATCTTGTATCCCTAGAGGAAAACACTAAAAATGAAAATTAAAATGACTAGTGTAGCTCAATATTTTTTCACACTAACACTGACAGTGCTGACGTAGTCATATTTTTGTGCATCACCATCTTGCATCCATACATAAAACATAAAAAAATCAGAATTAAAATTACTAGCAGTCCATTATTTTTTTCCACACTACCACAGCATATCCACAGATGACAATACTAAAATAAAAATAAATATTCACTGTCATAGATGGAGTACAGGTAATAAATGTACACTAGATTTTTACAGGTAAATAAATGTCACACAAGTATATACATTAAGGCTGCATGGTGTAGGCATAAAGCAAAGGAATTCTGATTGAAAGGTCTGTGGTTTAAAACTTGACCAAATGAAATATCTTTTACGATGTAAAAGAGCTTGACAGATAAATCTTAATATGTGTCAAAAAGTCTGGAAGTATGTTGCTAAGTCTGGGTCATCAGATGCATTAGTCAGGGAATACATTATTAACTTGAATGACAAGATGTGCCAGATAAATCTGGAAAATAAGCCACTAAGTCTGAAATGATAAAATGTGTCCGGTTGGAAAAACATCACTGAAGTCTGAATTGTGTGTCTGATATAGCTGAAGTACGGAACTACTGAGACTTATACACAATAAGTGATGACATGTAAACAATACATGACATATACACAATAAATGATGACATGTACACAATACATGATGATGTAAAACATCAAATTATACACCTGCCTAGTAGTTAAATACATATTTATATATTTCTACTTAAATACTCAATGTGACCTGACATGCCAGTACAAAAACAAATGAGAATAAAAATTATAACCTTTAGCATGTGCTTAACCTGAACAGAATTAAAGCATACAAACAAAAGTTTAACCAGAATCATAATGAAAATACTCGTAAGTCTTTTGAATGAGTACAGATTTTATGGCGGTGACAAGATTTTTGTATGGTTCTGCTATGGAGCATTATGAACTTAGAGAAAGGGACCAGTATAAGGTGAAGTCATTTGCACTGACATCTTGCAAAGAAGACAGAATGTTGGCATACCTTTATGCTCCTTTCTTGAAATGTGACTGAAAATTCTTTACATTCGATAATTATAGAAACTATCTAAAGCAGACAGCTAATCAAAATGGCTGCTCCCATGGACTTGAAAAATGAGCCTGAACTTTCCCCAAGTACACTAACTTAAGCAGTTATTAAAACAAAGAAATGAATTTTGCCAGAGTAGACAATAATATCAGCTTCTGAAAGTGCAATCAATGAATTACAAAATATATTCAAAGTAAAAACAAAAGTCATCAGCTAGTTTGCTTCCAATCTACCAGTACCTTTGAAATCCAGGCAGTGAAAATGACGAAGTGGAGAGAGCAATTTTTTGAATCAAGGCCAAACTGTATACAACCCAAATTATACCCATCAATCATGAACCAAAATAAAGGATATTCAAAGTTATCTTAACATAAACTAAGAATAACAAGATATTTTTATTTTTAGATAACTTGAATAGCCAGAGAGGAAAAGTTGGTAAATTCTTTTTTGAATAACAAAATCTAACCTTTACAAGGAACTGAATGTGAAGCAAGATTGAAATCATCATTTAGACTACAAAAGGTTTCTTTGATTATTCTTACTGTTCATAATACATTAGGACTACATCACTACCTCATAAATCCAGTCCTGCATAGCTAAAAAACACATCTTTTGTCTCATTTTACCAACATAGTAAGTCATCTACCTTCCAAAGTGGTCTCAAAACCCACCAATTGTCAGAAGCAGATATTCATGATCCAGGGATATAGCTGCAGGAAGGGCGTGGCAGGGTGTGCCCTTATTATGATCAGGCAAGTATTTTGAAAGAAATGTTATCCAATCACAATACTTTAGAAAAACAGATAAGGTGAGGATGTTGATACATATCCTTACCTGTTGTATTGTCTATGGTCTCCCAATTTATGTGAAGCTACTTTCAATTTCTGTGTGGGATATGGGCATAGGTTATCATGTTTATACATGGATGCAGTTTAAAGAAAAAAAATTACGCATGAAAATCAGCAAAGTACAAGTGATGGCCACATGTTTGTATGATATGCTATAGGCAACATGTCACTAAAGTAGGAGTGTTACTTGTGAGACTTTTCGTTAATTATTTTGTCAGATGGAGATATTAAATAAAACAATAACTAAAGAATATTCAGCTGTATCAGTTTTTACCAGCAGCTGCAACCACTTGTGAAAGAACTTTGGAATAGATGCTAAAGAAGATGAATATGGAGAAGGTATATGGCGAGTTGGAAAAATATCACTGGTAAAATATATAGCAATTGGTATCTTTTCCACAAAATGTGTTGATTATCCTTAGAAAGATACAAGAAACAATACGGTTATTTTAATAAACAATTTTTATATGAAACCAGGTTTTATGTATATATTGTTCTGAAATTTTATATCCAAAGTGATTCAACAGGCATACAAACACCATAAAAAGCGAGAAAAGGACAGAGTTTAAATTTTTTTAAAATTGGCATATTTGAAGACATAGCTTGTTGACTAATAAAATGAATGGAAGTTGCAGTGCAATCTATTTGTGCTTTCCAACCGTACGTTATTGAACTATTGGTTTTAAATAGCATAATGTCTTGAGCCGCATGGAGACAAGATTATAAATTTTGACAAGATTGTATATATAGACTTCCATGTAAAGAAACAACAATTATTTACTGCGCTGAAATAACAGCTGAGAATATGAATCCCAGTATATCCTTTAGTTTGAATATGTTGTCCACATCATGAAACTGAAATCAACAAAATCAACCTTTTATTTGTAATTTAAACTATTACACTATATCCATGCACTATGCACACAACAGCTGCATCTATTATATTACATCATATACATGCACTATGCACACAGCTGTGGCTAGTATCTTATCAACATATACATGCACTAGGCATACAGATGCAGCTATTATATACATGCACTATACACACAGCTGTATCTATTACACCATATACATGCACTAGGCATACAGATGCAGCTATTATATACATGCACTATACACACAGCTGTATCTATTACACCATATACATGCACTAGGCATACAGATGCAGCTATTATATACATGCACTATACACACAGCTGTATCTATTACACCATATACATGCACTAGGCATACAGATGCAGCTATTATATACATGCACTATACACACAGCTGTATCTATTACACCATATACATGCACTAGGCATACAGATGCAGCTATTATATACATGCACTATACACACAGCTGTATCTATTACACCATATACATGCAGTAGGCATCCAGATGCAGCTATTATATTATCATATACATGCACTATGCACACACCTGCATCTATTACAAACACACAGCTACATCTATTATCTTACACCATATTATCAACATATACATGCACTATGCACACACCTGCATCTATTACAAACACACAGCTACATCTATTATCTTACACCATATTATCAACATATACATGCACTATGCACACACCTGCATCTATTACAAACGCACAGCTACATCTATTATCTTACACCATATTATCAACATATACATGCACTATGCACACACCTGCATCTATTACAAACACACAGCTACATCTATTATCTTACACCATATTATCAACATATACATGCACTAGGCATACAGATGCAGCTATTATATTATCAACATATACATGCACTATGCACACAGCTGCATCTATTATACCATATACATGTACTATGCATATGGTTAAAATACTACACCATATATATGCAACAGGCACACACCTGCAGCTATTATCTTACACCATATTATCAACATCTACATGCACTATGCATACAGCTGCATCTATATTAAACCATACACATGCAATATGCATACAGCTGCATATATTATCACCATATACATGCACTGCATACAGTTGTATCTATATTATACAATATACATGCACTATGCACACAGCTGCATCTATTATATTGCACCATATACATGCACTATGTATACAGCTGTATCTATATTACACAATATACATGCACTAAGCACACACCTGCATCTATTATATTATCTACATGTACTGTGCATAATCTGCATCTATCACCATATACATGCACTAGGCACACAGATGCATCTATTATGTTATATACATGTACTATGCATACAGCTGCAACTATTACACCATATACATACACTATGCAGGCATGTGATGCTATTATATCATATATATGCAATATTCAAACAGTTGCAGCTATTATATTATCAACATATAGCTGCTGGTACCTTATATATATATATATATATAATACTTATAGTATGTACGCTGTATCAATGATATACTACAAGATGTATAAATTTTTCATTAAAAGTAAACGAGGCTTGCCAAGCTTCCTTTTCAATGAAAAATATACAAGTGGCGAGTGGTATATCATTGATACTACATACATACTGTATATATAATTTATTTATATCACAAATACATATATTTCCCCTTGGAACAGAGTTAAGATTTACTACAGGCAGTTGTGTATTGACCTAATGAACTCCTCACATCCCCAAGTGTGTCTGCTACAAAATGTAGTTCTATGCCTTTTGTGGCTATTTACAATCACCTTTGCATATTGATAAGTTGATTATTTTATTTTTTTTGTTTCTATTTTTCTTCACATTGATTAAATCAATATAATACACACTTATGATTTAAACATGAAAGATAGTTTTAATATAAAAAAGTAGAGCACTACAAACACTTGGTTAGCTAAGCCATTCACATGAACGCTAAGCCATTCACCTACCCGCTCATGGAAATTAATGTGGAGTAGAAACTAAGCGAAATGACGAACCAACAAGAGGTAATTAAAATATTTTAATATATTTACAGTTGAACTAAGTCATTATTCTGCTTTAGCAACAGTACAACTGACCATAAACTCTCTCTCTGGTTGGTTTGACTTTAAAACTCTCTCTCTCTCTCTGGTTGGTTTGACTTTAAAACTCTCCCTTTCTCTCTCTCCCTCTCTCTCTCATCCTTTGGTCGATTTGACTTAACTTTTAACATCAATCATAAGTCCAGAGATATTGTGGGATGACAAACGAAAATCCTCAATGTTTGTCATTTCATAGATTTTAGCCCGTATCTTGCTACGATGGTCCAGAGAGAGACAGAGGACTTTGGACATTTTCATATTTAATTAATAATAGTTGAGTTTTAGAACATTATAGTATGTTTAAGAAACAACCAAACAAAACATTAAATACATCACAGTATGTGTACCACATAACCCTGGAATTTACTGTATAATGTCGACATGGTTTGCAACTTATCATTGATAAACACTGTAGATAAATCCCAAGAAAAGTGCACACGTATCATTACAACCATATTCTTGTAGGTTACTTGGTGTAATTTCTATTTCAAGGTTTTAATCCAGCCCAAATTCCTTTTCTCTCTCACTCCACATTTCTGCGTAGTTTGTCCATTATACATGAGGGGGGAGGAGGAACAGAAATCAAAAAGGATTGTGATGAAAATGTGTGCCATATTAAATTCTTTTAAAAAATGAGGATTATTAATACTTTTAATCGTTATTTTCATATGTCACTAACGATTAATATGTGGAAATTCATCTTTGATCTAGAATCAACTGCAGACGGTCGCTAGAATGTTTATATGTGTGTATTATTGCACCATGGGCGGATCACAATTTGACATACCAATAGTATTGGTATATCAATATGCTCTATACCAACACTTTAAATGCTGTTATTTTTAATGTATGTGGTATATATATATATATATATATATATATATATATATATATATATATATGTATGTTGAGTTCTATGTCGAGTTCAACTGCAGGGTCTTTGTTGTTTGTTCTACTGATTACTATGATTACTACAAACAAACTTCTTCAGAGGGGGTTTGCTTGATCTGAACCAGTCAGAAGGTATAACATCTCGTTTCTGTATGGAAACCAATTGCATTTGATTCAGCTGTTACAGTGAAAGCAGGTAGCGGATTCATGATGTTTCATGCTTGAGGTGAGTTATCAGGATTAGTTGGTGGAGTCCTTTACTTCAGTAAGAGGTTGGAATCTGAGGTGTGAGGGGAAAGATATGTTTAGTAAAAATATTCCAAGTCGGAAAAAGGGCATCAACTACCCAGATGTGGACGACTTGAATCAGGATTTGTCCTTGACACCATCTGAGAAAATCCGTAACAGGAGTCAGAAGACTGGTTACTAGAACCTCTCTTGCATTAAGATGTAACAGACAATTTAGGTGATGCAAAGAACATAAGCCCCCTTAATTCCAGAGAACATTACCAGCAGATGCTGTGATCAAATGGCATTCACTTACGGCCTGTATTTGTGGGAAGGTTGGTTGGTTGGGTTGATATAGTTGAAAGGGGCAAAAACTCAATCAAGTAATTACACTGTCCGGTTGTTAATCCTTCACTAAGATGCTCATTGTGAATGTGAGAGATCCACTGTTGATATGGTACCTCGTATAATCCTGAACTTTGATTACTGGATCTGATGGGCAAAGTTTTGGCTGACACCAAGTATAACTATGACAAACAGGAGTCTTGTAAACTGGCTGTGCAGTGTGAGAGGGTTCACAGCCACAGCATGATATGAAGCTACTTCCAAGCTAAGGTATGACTCTTCAAGTGGAGTAGGTAACCATCATGGTGATCCCCAAGGGACATTCTAGGGATAAACAAACTCAAAACTAAAGGGGATTTGGACCCCATACCTGAAACTATTGGCTGAGAGAGCTATGATCTTAAAAACCATGGGGTAAGATCCCAGTGGGGCTGTGTTGTTAAGTTTGTACTCTGCATGAACAGAGTGCATATTCCAGGAAGACCTAATGGTCAGTGGGGGCAGGATGTATCCCATTTCTCACTGCACACCTTGGGGGTATTATACAGTGGCATCCTGTTGTTCTGTGACAAGGTTGCTGTGAAGAGGAGCTGGTTTGAAACCAGATGTTCATGACCCAGATCATAATATGAGAAAAATAAATGATATACATTTCAAATTTGATTAAAATCTTATCGGAAACATGGCCTCAAGAGTAACAAGCATATTTTGACAGATGGTCAGTGGATGCTAAGCATTATCATAAGCTTATCTGGACATATGACAAGGTCTGGTAAATATTCTTCTGCAGTCATCCTTAAAAAAATATAACCTTGTTGAACCAAAACTTGATACAGCACATTCATGCTATATATGCATGGGCAACAATTATTATAAACTATGTGCATGCTCACATTCTGCATCTAACTGTGAAGCAAAACAAAGACAAACATATCACTGGGATGACAGTCTATTTGGGACCTTCACTGTTGATATAGAAAACATGTAGCTTTATTTGCCAAGATGACTGGTTTACAATGGGACTAATTAACCAACTTAGGAAGCAGTAACAGTGCTTATGATGAAATTCCATATATACTTGCTTGCAAATCTAAATGCAAACTGCACAGACCTATATCTGTCATCACATAATGTGCCAGCAGATCTTTATCACTGCAGTTTGTTCCGAGTAATCAGTACGACAAACAATAAAGATCTTGATCGCCAGTGCATTTTGCGATGGTGGATCAGGATCTATGTTGTCTGCAACTGGACTCTGCTTGTACATAAGGATATACACTAGACAGCTTGTGAAATCTAACAATTAAAAAAACTGGCCCTGAATATTGAAGCATACCATCTTGGCATCATCACATGAATTTAACATATTGTCAACAACAAAAAAGCCAACAAAGAGTTCTATCATAGACAAAATGCCAAACTCCTGTGGTACCATCTGACTGAATAATGCAATTTTAAGTATGATGAGAATTTAGGACATTGTTCTAAATAGCATTAATCTAGTGCCCTTAAGTATCCAGATCTTGCCAACAAGTTGCTTTGGTTCTTCTTGACTTTGTCTTGAATAGTGCTAAAAAATGAAGCACTTCTGATTATTTTGGACAGTGACAAACCCAAGAAATTCAACGTGTTGAATCAGTTTGATTTTATAGGTATATTCAGCATCACAACAGTTTCTTGAATCGGCCATTGTCTAAAAATGCTAGTAAAACAAAGACTACACATGCAGTCCAGATACCTGCCAAGACTAATTACAGTCATCATTATTTGATGTTATTATTCTTGTAATGATTGTATTAAATGTTTTTAACAGTCCTTTCTCTTATATTTATGTTGTATATGCTTACAGATTGAGAAAATAAGAAATGTCGGTCATAAAAAAAATCTGATAGATAAAACAATTCTATATTATTTATGTTTATTGGATTTATCTACCATCTGCCCTATACCTTATTGTGTTCATATTCTTTCAATTCTGTCTCTCATTCTTCAGATACCATAATGATATAGATTTTTACTGAAAATCTGCCCAGTATTCTGAGTAGCAAAAGTAAAACAATTTGACCTTAGGGTTAAAATAATGAAGAAAGACAGTGACATTGCACAATTCTTCCTTTATTAATTTATCTAGCCAGACACACACACACATACATACACACAAACTTGTATTTAATATGGAAGTCAAAAGAAGCTTTTAAGATTTGGAACTTTCCTGTGGTCACTTGGTGTACATTGCACTTGAAATCATGATGTACAGCAGACTGTGGACCCTGACATGCTGGTATATTTGACAATGCTCTAACTGCCAGTGGTAGAATACCAAGACTCCACACTTGAAATCATGATTGTGTGGAACAGTGTTTAGACATTGTCCTGCTTGTGTATTTGGCAATGCTGATCTAACTGCCAACAGTGATATACCAACAATCTGCACTTGAAATCCTGATGATGGTGTACAGCAGACTATGTAGACCCAGACCTGCTAATGCATTATACAATTTTCTTTATAATTAGGGTTGAAAGCAAATATGTGAATATTTATACTCACTCATGATCCTCATACTCATGTAAAGCCAGGGATTAAATGTCAATAGAGGTCTTTAATAATTTAGAAAAATATGTTTGAAATACAAATTATCACTTAAAATCTCATCTATAAATTAAGATCCCTAAGTGGATGCCTGTTTTAACCCCCTCCCCCAAAACTAGATGGAAATCATGATTTCCCCCAAACAGTGCTTGGCCAGTTGGGCAGATGCAATTAGAAACAAAATTTCAGTCTTGAGACAGTACAGTCAAACCCATCTTATGCAGCCATCTCTTGAAAGTGATTCAACAGGCACTTGATTACAGGTGTTTGTTTAAAAGAGGTGTATTAAAAAAAATTGCATGCATGAACTTTAAAAAGAGTCTCTGTTTAAGGTATGTGAATTGACCACCAACAGAGGGTTCAGTACCGATTATGCAGTTGTATTGCATAGACTAAAAATTACATGTTCACATCAATATAAAGTTTCATACAACCATAAAATTTCTCACATGGAATGTGTCAAATTTCATGGGTTCAAAAAGTAGGCAATAATTGTAACACAAGGCAAAGAAAGACTATTCCAGGTTTCTAATTATGTTACACATTGTTTGACCATGCATGTTTGGTAGTTTATTGTGTAAAATATGTAATTTTTAATCACAACTTTTTACTCATTTCATATGAAATCGATGAAACTCGTTGAATCAGTGTTTCTTCAATAATACTTAATCATAATACATTAGGAAAACATAAACTACTTTGCAAATCCAGCCCTCTCAAGCTTAAAAAATATAAATGTGAATGACATCAGTCACTAGGGAGCAGATTGGCCCTAATTCTATTCTGGTGGCTGCTGCCTTAATCTCAAGAGCCAATGTACATAAGAAATTAGTCTGTCATGGACAAGCTAACACAGAATCCAATGAATCCAGAATGAGAGAGCCTGAACAGAAATATCATCACTTCTCTCTCAGAGTGGCAAGATCAAATCAGATCTCTCTATCCGGATTGGATCAGTATGGTTCAGGTTCCACTTCAACATCTTAACTGTGCCCTGAAGATGCCCTTGGGATTAAAGGTACAAAGAAGAGATTGGTTACAAGACAAAAAGACTGATTTCCTACGAGTTGGAGACTGTTGTTAGCAATGAAACCAGAACCCATCATGAATGAAACCAAACTAATGCGAACAGTTAAAGTCGTCTGATAAGGCATGCATTTCACCGATTTTTTGCTTGCTGAGATTATAGCAACTATAATGCAGGTCTTACATGATAGAAGAGTTGGCGAGGCTCTAGACAGTGGTTCAAATGGTGCTTTATTCAGTCATGTGATAAAAATATAGGTTCCACTGCATACAATGGGCCAAGGCCTTTTGTTGTAACGATTTGAAATTGGACAGAAGTTTGAAGCAGTCTTTGTTCTGACCCATAACCTCCTTTCCAATGGTGACACATGCCTAAATTTTATGGCAGCCTTTGATTGTGACTGGAGCTAACTTTTCTTCTTCTTTTAATTGTCCTCCAAACTGCTTCTGGCTACTTTCAGCTTTGCCAGAAGTTCCTTTTCCAGTATCATTTCATGGTAATCATGGTGGGCTTACAATCACTGTCCAGCATTTTAAAATCAAGATACACATGAAAGGCTTATAGAAACACTGCCGATTATTGTTTGCAAATAAAAATAAATTTTGTACAAATCTAATAAAAAAAGCCCAACAAAACTACACATCATGAAGAAAACACAATCAAGCAAAAAGAAGCATTCTGGATGATGGTGTGAAACTGATATGACACGAATTTCTAGAAAAGACTGACAAAGGCCAAAACAAGTTTGTTCTGATTATTATAGCATGTTATATGCTGGAAATTGATCTTATGTCATAAATTAACAGAAAAGACTGGACAGGACTGAAAATACGCTCAAGTTATATGCCAGAAACTCATAATACACTACAAATTACCAGAAAGGCCTGAAAGGACTGAAAAAACTCTCATATGGCTGCAACTTATGCAATTTTTTTGTTTGTTTATTTTTTGGGGAAAAATCAAGATTTTTATCTTTGGCAGCATGATTCTTGATCAGGCTCGGCAATTCAAGACATTCATGCCCAATTCGGGATGATGGGCATATCTGAAGACTGCACCATCTTGGCTCTATCCAGGTACTCTGAAAAGAAACTGAGTTAATTCCATTTCTCTTTTCAGTGACATCACACCCACACATTGTGCTAGTTATAAATGGTTACAATGTATACATTTTCATACGAGTCGTGGTTCCTTCAATTGTCTCATATTTTTTATGAACTAAATTTTTGCACACGTATATTCATTTAGAGGGATTAAAATAAAGCAAATATTCATGCATAAAGGATACAAAGATTTTAAACATTAAATTCATTTGTCTTCATACACAATTCAAGTGAAGATAGGTGAGAACAATCTACCTTTATCAAACAAGTCCCTGTTAATGGCAGTGACAGATCAAAATACAGACCTTGATCAATAGGTAAGTTTATATATATATGTATATTAAAAATATAAACATGCTACTAAGTTCTGTACTGTCTGAGAATGTTATTTATTCTATTAGTGCAAAACACACTCAGATCTACTATGCTGAATCACAAACTGAACCAGCAGCTTCATCAATGACAGAACTGTTATTTGACATGGTCAATTTGCTTTGTCATAATTCATTTACAGCACACAATAGACTAAATTTTTTAATGATGACGGCATTAGAATTACATATGACTTTGTTGATGTAAGTTGTTCATTCTTTACTCATTTTTGTCCAAAGCAGTGTATCTAATAACTGTACGATTGTAAAAGCAGCAGTTTCATTTATTCACATTTTAAACACTATTATACACACCTGCTCTCTCTTCACCTGACCAGAGAGCTCAATACAAGTTACAGCACTAACATGGCAAAAACATACATCACAAATACTGCACCCTCTATGAGGGAATGGTGAACCTCTTCCTAAATTGGTGGTGCAACAGTGCCCCATTTTAAAGATGTGTGGAATCAAATAAACTCTTTTAACTGAGTGCGCATTATATCTTGGACCAGATTTCCCTTGAAATCTGTTTCATGCCCTGCATTTAATCCTCCCCACTGTTACCAATAATAAATGAGAATAAAACAAGGGCACATATGCATTACACTAGGTTTAGCCTGAAGCGGATGCAAAGAAATGGAATATGTAGCAGAGAAAAATACATAAAGGATCTAACTACCAAGAATAAAGTATCGTTTACTGGGAATGAAGGTTGAGTAGAGAGACGTATTGTAAGTACTACTGACCACTGAAGATAATTTAATTACTGCACAAAGAATGAGACAAGTGAAAAAATATTCATCTATGATGATGATGATGATGATGGAAGAAAATTCAGTATGAAAACTGAAATAGTATACTTTCCTTTGAGGAAGAACTGTTCGCTGGTGAAAGAGCATGCAATGGAAGGTATCTGAAAGACCTCTTGAAACTGTGTACTCTCCAGGCATAAGCAGAACTAGCAACTGACAAATGACAGGATTTCCCACAAGCCAAGAGACAGCTCTCATCTGACTTGCATCATGACAAGCAGATGGTATTTGAGCACTTTTACTGCTAAAACAAAACCAAAAGTCCTGGTTAACAAGGTTTTAGTTTTAAAAAGGCTTGATTCACGAGGTAGTGGATGTTATCCTAAAGTGTTATAATAGGGTAATGTATCTAGAGAAAGAAACAATCCTGTAGCATCCTTTTTGCCTTGCCTGCACTGAATATTCTCCTTGTATACAGATTTAGATCTTTTGGCACATCAATAGTAGAAATCATATATCTCTAAAAAAAAAGCATAATTCTGTACAAAGTCTTAAGACAATTTACTGGATCAAATGTAAGAGTAACACCTTGGCAAAAAGGTAAACTAAATGTCTGTATTTGCAACTTTTATCAAAGGCATGTCAATAGTACAGAAAAAATATATTTACTGGTGAAAAAAATAAGAAAAGCATATAAATATGATCTACAATCACATTATGTATTAAACATTTCAACGGAAGCATTGTCACCAAATACAAGAGTACTGGAATGTTACATAAAGAATATGAGAAATATTACATATTTTCACAGAAGATGCCATGTGATATCTGCATAATGTTTTTCACAAATATAAAAGAAATAAAGCAGCGGAACAAAGTATACTCAATTAAAATATTTCACCAACATACAAAACAAATGTAGATGATAAGATTTAGAAAACTTTGTTCATGTCTGAGAATATGTCCAAATTATGCTGTCATTCATAAAAAGGAAAAGCATTACTAATATATATATATATATATATATATATATATATATATAAATATATATATTAATATATAAATAAATAAAATACATGGTATTCAGGGTAATTTATAAACTTATGAGTTCTAGTAACAAAGCAGCACAGTTCATAAAATTACAATGGAGTTTAAATACATCTTTCTAAGATCAAATGCAGTTATATTTAAAATAAACTCAACCAAACATGCACAACAGCTTGAATAAACAATACACATCACACCCTGATCTTCCGATTACTGGTACCAACACTGGCCCTGAGGTTGTTTTAACCTTCTCCTACTAAAAATCAAACTGAACTAAATCTCACGATGCTTCATTGGTAAGTGCTTGTACATTTAGTCAATGAAGTATCATGGTTTTTCAGCTGGGAATGAGCCTCATAATTTTTTCTAATTCCAATTCTCCAACTTTTTCAGCATAAAAACTCATTCAAGCTTAAATAAATCTCTTCAAATCTGCTACTTCATCCAAATTATGGTTAGAATCCCATAACTTAAAGGATTTTTTTTCTCTTTACTTGCTTTTAAACACTGAATAACCAATATAATCCATATACTATATCAGTGTTAAGTTTTGAGGTTGACTGCTCCAGTGGCCTAAGTGGTTAAAGTGTTTGCCTCAAATGTGGGAGGTTCCAACAGCTGCCTCACTTGGCACTCAACATTAAGAGGTTAGTGATAGGACTGGTCGGCCTGGTGTCTGGATAATGTGACTGGGTGGGACATGATGCTACATGTTTGTGGCATGATACCCCAGCACTAGACATTACCGTAAACTGCCACACTCCAGACATCATAGTGATATGACTGAAAAATTGTTAAAGCTACGTTAAAATCCAAATATCACACACACAAGTGTTGAGGTCAAGATGGTTTAGAGAATAAAAGTTGCCTGACCTAATTATATTCCTTTGATAAAAGACCTTGTCAGTATTAATCAACAACACAATGTTATAGTTCAATATATATACACACACATATATATATATATATATATATATATATATATATATATATATATATATATATATATATATATATATATATATATAGTTAGATATATAAATGCAATAAACTGACAACGAACAGTGCAAAACTAGTATCTAACTAGCCTGAGTGCTTTCAACTCTTAATGAGTCTTTATCAAAGGCAAATACAAAACATAGACAAATCAAACAAATAAAACACAAAAACCTTGTGTTTGCAAAACTTTACATGGCTGCTTCTACAGGAATTAAACCTTTAAATTTATTATGCTTCAACCAGTTTATTTCAACTTGTTGCAGATACTGGAAAATATTTTTATTGACATTGAAATCGATGAGCTCAATCCCTGACACACATGATCCCTTGCTGGATCCAGTGTACTTGAAAGGACTGTTATTTACCAAATAATTTGTATTCTTTATATATATATATATATATATACACACACATACATACAGAAACAACCTATTCAATTGGTGTTTATTTCATATAACTTGTTCTAAATCTGAAGCTGACCATGATTTGAAAACAGCTTGCAAAGGCAGTCATTACAGAATCACATAGTCTTGTCTTTATCTAGTTACAAATACTGATGAATTAGTATTCGTCTTCATGAGTGTAATGTCCAATGTTGTTATGTAAAAAAGAAATTCAACAGTATTGGTAACAATGTTACAAAATTCTGAAATTACTTTTTTTTGGGGTGGCAGGTTAAAAATAGAGTTGGCCAGGAAGCTGTAAATGGAGCTATTTGTCTTTAAGGTCTGATCATTACTTCAAAAAGGAGAAACTGCGAGCGAAAAGAAAAACCCCAAACAACAACAATCAAGCGAATTAATGCCACTTTCTTATCAATTAGAAACAGATCTCTGAATCAATCTGCTTTTTAAAAATCTAATTTCATCATAAATAGTATAGGACAGTTTGAATAGCACCTCCACAACTTTTAGAATACAGAGATCTTACAACCAATCCTTAATAAGATCAACCTAAAATCTCCACATACAAGAGATGCCATGCCACACTGCAATGGGAAATAGGAATTTCAGCTCTTAAAAATCAGAATCTAAACACAAAACAGGAATATTTCCAGTATCTATTCAATAATTTGTTTTAAGCATTAAAACTCTGATTCAACAGACTCTCTGGTTAAAATGTTCTTTCTACAATCTTCATTCCCACAATGCGACACACTTAGGTCCACTGATAAAAGACTTACATGGGCATGGTATTCAACTCATGCCATGGAATTACATATCCTGTTAGGATTTTCTGTAGCATGTCATTTTTTGCACCCAGGTGTAATCATCATAGGCTATTCATTTTGGCACCTTTCTTAAACTTTCTCAGATGCTAAGCAGGATTCTTGATCACTTAATATTCACTGCTTTTTAACTGTAGCATCGTCAACAAAATAGATATTGCTCCAACTGAATTGTTTCTGTTATACAAGTACTTAGGTAGGCTTTTACGCAGAATTATGATCCAACATTACAATGGCTTCAGTGATCTAAATAATGGTGTTGAATTGCAATTTGCCAATATAAAATTTTATCTGACCAGAATTATGATCCAATATTACAATGGCTTTAGTGATCTAAATAGTGGTGCTGCGTTGCAGTTTGCCAATATAAAATTTTATCTGACCAGAAAATTGGAGTCTGATATATGAAGTAAATGCATAATAAAGGAAAAAACAAAGTACTGATTTAGACCAATATCAGAATGGTTGGCATTTCTGCATTTATTTATCCATTTGGATTCACTTTATTTTATTTATCAGTGCCAAAATATATCTGCAATCTAATTTTCATAAAGATTTTAAATAATTCAGGACACCCCCTTAACTGAGACAATAGTCTGAATGTCATAATAAATTCAACAAGCTGGCATTTCTTACATATACTCTCTATGAATGTCTGTTCTCAATTACTATACATTTGGTTCTTTTCTCTTTTAAGAAAGCCGTTTTTGACTCAATGTTAGGAATATTTCATTTCTACACACAAAAAGATAGTAGAGAGATTAATTTTTCAAACTGTCAGTTAAGTTAATAAAAAGTTGATTTGTACCAGCCCACTGATTAAATGCTTATTGCCATGAAAATAAAAGATCTTTATGCATTAGATTTGCAAAAGCCAACTGCACATTATTGCTTTTTGGAGCATACACTATACACATTTGAAAGCACCTTCTCAGGGTCAAATGCATATTGCAATAAAGCACGTCGTTAACAAAAACTAATTTATTACAGGAAAATATTGTGTAATTCAATGAAATGGCAAGTGTACAAATGGCTGCTGTCAAATACATTACCAGACTAAAGTCTCAACTGTTACTTTTTTCCAAATGACATCAAACCAACATTAACCCATCTCCCACCTCTTACCCCTTGTGCCAGTCAAGCCTTCTGCTTGAATTCCTTCAGCAAATAAATTTCCTCCATTTCCTATTTCATATCTGATAATGACTTTGAGATTTAAAAAACTTTAGATGAAAAATGTTTGAATATTGTACTATTCAACTTCAACTGGTAATTCAATTCCATTGTGTTTTTCTTTCCATTGAACTTTGAAAAGCTGAACAAATTTGTTGAAGTCTTTCTCACTCTCAATAAAGCACTTTACAGCAACTTCTGGAGGAGACTTTCTCCCTTCTGTTTTCTTTTTCAGACTATAGTGATCCTGTACTAACACAAGGTCCTCTTTCTCATCAGAAAATACTAGAGTTATCTCCCTTGAATTCTTAGAGGTGACTTGCAATCGTTTCAGGTATTCAATTTTTCGGATTTCTGTGACTTTTTGTCGTGGTCTTACTGGTAAACCCCTGACAAAGTCAGGCAGTGGATAGCTGACAACGTCCTCTGCCACAAAACAGACACAGTCATTGGTCAGAATTATACTCTGGGGTTCTGGGGGAAATAAAGCACCCCCTGGTCCCCCACAATGGCTCAGGTATCCAAGGACATACATCAGAATGTGATCCTTTCCTGCCCTCAAGGACATCAGCTTCAGGTGCTCATTAATAATAAAGAGGAGGTCTGACACTGCCTCATCACCAGGGTAGCAGAATTTCACTTTGCTGGGATGGACATATTCCATACCCTCTATAGTAGTCTTTGTTCTCTTGTGAAAGGCTTTGTAAAAGTCCTGCTCTAGATCACAACTGCTTTTGTCCAGCATGGGTGATGACATAGACAGAGATAGCATGGCTGACAAGTTTTTCATGAAGGTGCTTGTGGAAACAGGGTCTCTTGTAACAATGGTGAACACTGACTCTCCTGAGTCTCCTGTAAGACGAACACACTGATCAAACAGACCAACATTGACCTGACAGATTTCAGAGAACTCTAGGATTTTGTATGGCTTGACAATTAATCCATTTCCCTCTGTACTGTACAGAATTCCTGCACTGTGATGCCTGTCCACAGTCCTACTTTGGAATCCAATCATGGAGTCTGACACATGTCTAGCATGAGTTTTCCATGATGGACGACCTAGTGAATGTGATTGCTGAAGGCACCTATCTGACACCAGGTATACAGCTCGGTTACTAAGCATGATGAGTGTAACTACCTCTGTATTGGGGTTTGTGTATGGAACAACATTACTCCACAAAACATGGTGCAACTCCTCACCTTCCACACCCACTGGTACAAAACACTGGTGGAAATGTTGGACCAGTGTCTCTCCACTAAGTGCCATGATGGCAGCTAACTTAGGAGAAAGGTGCTGTAACAGGTTGTAACTATCCAGGCAGGATTTCAGGTATTTTGAAAGCTCAGGTGTCAAATAGGACCAGGTGTAACTGGGAAGATGTTGTTCACCATCAGGGCTGTGTAAAGTCATTGTAAGGACAATCTCAGTTTTGGATCGCATCTTCTTCTCTCCTTCCACTGATATCCTACCATACTCCAATGTTTCCCTCCTAGGAATGCTACTGCCCAACTCACCAACTATATCCTCTCTCTCCCAACTGTCAGAGTACTCATCTAATGCAGAATTATCAGGCCCATCTTGCTCCAACTGGTTCTGGTTCTGATTCTGCAAGTCTAGACTATCTGATGACTCATTCCCACCCTCTGGCTCCTCTCTTGTACTGGAAGACATGCAGTGGGCATGCTCTGCTTGAAGGTTAGTCAGTCGGTCCAAAAACATATTCCTAGCCTTTGTGGATGGAAAAAAATAGTCAAACTTGTGAGTTCCAAGAAGTTCATGAAACATGGCTGATAATCCGAAATAACTAAACTCTATGCCTGGTACTTTACTCCTTGATGGCGAATATGCTGGAGCCAGGTTGTTTGATTTAAGTGATTTTTGGTTTTCTACATGAGCTTTAGAAACTGAGGAATACCTAGTTATTTCACTTAATTTTGCCTCAACACTATATTGCTTCAATGTCTCAAAGTTTTCATCTTTCTCAAATGCTGACACTTCAAAAGTTGGTTTTGGCCAAAAAAGACAATTTTCTTTCATGATGTAAATATGGTTTTCAGAAAGAAGCAAACTGGACAATGTTGCTGACCCTGGATTCTTCCCATGACAAGCGAAGGCAATTCTCCCTGTACACAAACCATGCTCTTCCTCCATGTCAAATATCTGTTGAGTCAGATCTGAACTCTGAGAGCAGTTTATCACATCAAGTTCCCCACTGTCTTTTTCCTTCCCGAAGAGAGAACACAGATCATCATAGAATGCCTTTCCAGAGTCCGAGTCAGGCATAAGAAGTGCAAAGGTACCAACTGAGCCTACAAAGGCTTCCTCTAGCCGGATGTAGGAATAACATACCCCTACTAATACTTGCTGAATATTACTGAGTGGGAGAATATAAAATGTCTCCATATCAGGAACTTCTGGAAAACCCGAGTCTTTTCCACTCAGTAAAAGAATAAAGATCCTTCTTTCTGTCATAACAGCACAGACAGGGAGGAGAGTTTCTGGCTTAGAATACTGCACAATGTTACACCACATTATGTTAACTAGCTTTTCCTGTAGGTACATGTCATCACTTTCTTCTCCAAAAAGACGTCTGTGAAGCCAACTGGTGAATTCAAGGTGGACAATTCCAGGAAGAGATGAGATGTTCAGCTTTTTGACATTAAGGATGGGTTCTTCTGAATGCGGAGGAACTGGGTAGTAATTATTCTCGACTCTGCAAAAAGAAATTAGTTATCAATCACTTAGGTCCAATTAAAAATTGGTTAACTTGCTTTCTGGTTAACTAACAAGGGTCCTTTGATGGGACAGATGCTCTCCTGGATGAAAAGAATATCCAGGAATTCAGGATAAGAATCTTTCTTCCTTTTAACTGCTGTGTGTTGAAATCATATTGATATACTTCAGCAATAACAATATTTTCAAATTAGTTGCTGTGGTGGATATATGGGATCTTATGTTTAGGACCAAGTTAACGTCATTAGAAGGTTTTTGGTGAAAATCCCATGTCAATATGGCTGTCCATTCAGGGGAGTAGTGACATGAAAATTTTCAAGACAGCCATTATGGCTGCCATATTGGATCAACATTTGGCAACATTTTCATTTAGGACCAACTAGGTATTATAGGATGTCTAATGCTGAAAATCCCATATTACTGATATAACCATCCATTTGGGAGGTGTATATATATTTTCAAGATGGCCTCCAGGGTGGCCATCTTGCAGGTTAACTTGCATCATTTTCATTTAGGACCAACAAGACAGGATAAGAACTCTTTTGATAAAATCCAATGTCAAAATGACTTTCCATTTAAGATGATTAGCAGTAACAAAAATTTTCAGGATGGCCACCATGATCGTCATATTGGACAGCAAATCAGCACCATTTTAATTTAGGACCAACAAGGCATTATAATATTTTGATAATAATAACAAGAATTTCAAGATGGCTGCCATGGTAGCCTTATTGGATAGTAGATGTCCACCATCCATTTAGTACCAACCAGAGATCATAAAAAGTCTATCAGCGAAAAGACAATGATCAAGCATTAGCAATAATAAGATTTTCCAGATGACCATTGTGGCAGCAGTATTGGAGGTCAGATTGGAACTATTTTCATTTATGATCAACTAGATATCATAAAAAGTCTTTCAGTGACAACCCCATACTCATTCATTCTGGAGAAGTAGTGAAAACATGATTTTCAAGATGACCACAGTGGAAGCCATACTAGACATCAGACCAACACCATTTTCATTTAGTACTAACTATACCTCCTAAGAAACCTGGTGAACACTCCATGTCAATATGACATTCCATTCAGGAGTAGTAATAATGAAATTTTCAAGATGGCTTCATTGATGGCCATCTTTGATATCAGATTGGTACCAGGTTTGCCTTTACACGTAGGATAAACCAGTCATAAGAAGCTTTGTTTTGAAAGCATGTTGTTGATATGATCATCCATTCAGGGGATGTAATATTAAGATTTTCAAGACTGCCACCATGGCAGCCATATTAGACATCAAATCAGCAGAATTTTTATTTTGGACCAACTAGACACCACTAGAAGCCTTCTGGTGAGAACCCTATGTCAATATGACTTTCCATTTAGTACGAGTACAAAGATTTTCAAGACAACTGCTATGGTGGCCATATTAAATGTCTGACTGGCACCACTTAAAATTAGGACAAACTAGATTATAAGATGAAAGTGTGTATAAATGTATAAAGTTTGACAACAATCATACAAATAGTTCAGGAGGACATGTGATAACAAAATTGTGTTAACAGACTCATGAATGACAGGCAAAAAACCATCTCATAAGCTCATCTGATCTATGATTAGTGGAGCTGAAAAATAAAAAAACAAACAGCAACAACTTGGAATGAATTGCCATGCTCATTTCATGACAGTCACAAGGTTTGCACAGCGAGGATAAGACAAGATTCCATGACAAATCAAGACTCATCCTTTTCAATGACTACCGGTGAATGCAAAATTTTTTTTTTCAAAACCTGAACAATTATTGAGCTTGCATCCAATTTTGGAGGAGCAGCAACCCACTGAAGAGTAGCAATAACAAGATTTTCAAATGATTGCTGTGGTGGTCATACTGGATGTCCAAACAAAACTATTTTCACTTAGGACCAACTAGACATAATAGAAAGTCCAACTAAACCTTGGGATGAATAAAGAGTCAAGGCAATCCTCCAAGTAGTTTCTTCAAACTAGCAATAATAAAATTGTGCTGATATATGGAGAGAAGACAAGACAACAGGCCATTCAAAAGTTCTTCTGGTCTCAGATCAGTAGACTTAAAAAAGCACCTTAAAGCAATCAGTTTCTTGTATGAAGTAAACACACAATTTTGACAGTCAAAATAAGAGAATATTACAAATCTGTTTTTGAAGTAAAATATGTTATATCTGATAATACTTACAAGCAGTGTTGCACCTAATATCCCAAAGGCAGGGGACACTGTCTCCCACCTCTAAATTTGGGGGAAACACAACATTTTAAAGGGACAAAGGAAAACTTAAGTATTTATAGCACAAAAAATTAGATAATCTTAATTGCTTCAATGGTGTTACCACCTTAACTTTGAAGTTTACAATGTACTCGTATATTTTCCTTGGACACCAGCTTACTGCAATAAACATTTTATCATGTGCAACTCATAACAACATTAACATGTCTGAATATCTGGTTAACTTGAAATGAACTGCACCATGGAATTTTCCATTTTGGATCTTGCTCTCAATTTACTTTAGTGTGCACTCATTATCTAGAAGGATAATAAATACCCATGTTTTCTTAAATACTTTTCTTTTCAAATTAAAATGATATGTGGTGTATTTGCATAAAAAATCTCTTCTGTCATTAATTCAACCTCAAAATAAATTAAATCTTCCTTGTCATACGTGTGACTTTAACCTCAAAAATGTTACTCTAGCAGCCATCAAAGACTTCACATTGCAACTCGGCTGACTAACACAAATCTTGAATGTTTTGAATTCCCAGATACATTATTTAATAAAATGGATATTCACTGCCATCTTACAGATTTTATCACCCTTAGTGACTTTGGTCATTGCTACCACCAACACATGTAGTTGCACATCCACAAAAAAAAAAGCTGTATGTATATTTTTAAAGTTTTTTTCCTGTTGAAAAAGCACACCCATGGGTGTGAACAGAGTCAAGACTTGGGGGACATAGCTGATTACCGAGTATAATGCATTAGAAATATAAATGCTACCTTGCAACTCCGGCTGTTCCAAGCTTTTTTTAAAGCAAACAGAAGTGCTAAAGTCATCAGACAAGAGTTATCTTCTACTGGATGGATGTATATTTGCAAAATGGCACCAATACTTCAGTTACAACTGGATCAGATATGCGCACTGTCAGGTTTCAAAATGTAACTGGTGGGAGGCTGGAAAGGTGTTCCTGTATTATCAATGGGTAAGGATTACTGAAGGAACACATTTAATTACGAAACTATTTTTTTTCTTCAAATGCTTTCCCAATCATGACACCCCTTAATTATAGGTAAGAAGTAAAGGGAGTTACATCCACTTACCCTGCAGAAAACCTAATCTCCAGTCCCCTAACATAGCAATCTTGTGAGAGATACAGGATAGAGATGGCATCACAATCTACTCAGATGCATATTGTAGGGAAAAATCTTCCCTATGCAAATCTAGCTAAAGCTGAGTAGCCATGTAATTGTGAAGCTTTTCAATGACCTAGCAAGGTAAGCTGTTGTGCTGCTGCTATAGGTCCCACCAAACAGGACTGAGCCCTTTGGACTAAAGGATCTCTGACAGAAAGTGATCTCTGACTTCCATCTCAAAGCTTTGATAATATCAGTTATGGAACAGTTACACTCAAATGCTAGGCAAGTGTTTCAGCTTTAACCTCACGAGTCAAAATGTGTAAAACAGGAATTTGGTCTTGTGTTAGTTCTTTATTTACTGAATGAATAACCCATCGTATCTGGGATGACAGAACCTAAGCTAAGTTATTGTCCTTCTTTACTTTCAATAGCCGAGATAAAAATCTCCCTCTTCTAACTTGCTTGGTTTGCTTCAGATCTCACTTCCAAGTCTGAGATCCTGTATATAACCTACAAGGGAAGGTTCCAATGAAAATATGTTCAACAACAAAGGATTGATTCTTCAGGAGCCTGTTCTTAGGAATGAAAGCTGGAGCCAGTATAAGTGCAATCAAACCATCTCAACAAAACTGCAGATAGTTTTGACCAAATGACAAGAGTAACTAGGCCATTTCAGTTCATGCCCAGGCTAATTAGATCTGGGACTGGAGAGACAAAAATAGGAATCTTTGCATTCCCCTTGGCACAAATAAATCCACAAGTGGTTGACCCCAGCAGGTGCAGATTCATCTGACTACCAAGAAGTGAAAAGACCATTTGGTTTGAATTAACTGATTTTGCTGGGGCAATGAGTCCACTATAAAACTGAGTCTGCCTGCAACATGGTAGACTTGATTGTAAATTTGCTGCTGCTGACACCTAAGAAAATCCAAAACCTTTGCTATAGCTTTCATCTCCAGGAGGCTGACATGTAAAAAAAGGCAGGAGGTGGGCCTCCACTCTACCAACCTGGCATCCCTGCTGGTTGTAATGTCTGGAGACTGAGTCTACAATGGAAAACCTGTCATAAGCCTCATGAAGTTCTCCCATCTGCTGAGAAGGAACCTCATGTATCCTAAAACATCCCAAAACTGGGATAACTTAATACAACAGGCAAAACTTAGGTCACTACTAGAACAAGATAGTGATCTGCAATGATTTAAACAAAACATGTGCTTCAAATTGATAAGATTCACTGCCACACTGTGGAGATGACCAGGGGACTAAATTTGGGCTGATACGAGATTCTTGAGTGCAGAGTAGATCCCATCAAGAGGATAACCAAGGGATGTTCTTGATAGAGGCAGACCATGTCCACATTCATCTATAACTCCATACCCAAAAGGCTAAAATGTCAAATGGGACAATATTGAATTCATCCTTCTCGATAAAAGAGTCCAAGACAATAGCAGAACAGAAACTAGAGATTTTGTCATGTTCTTGAATATAACTCATCAGGTTCATTTTGCAGATTATCATCCAGATAGTTGGAAGTCACAGACGTGGAGGTGACTCTTTAGTGTGACAAGACTCAATCCATAATTTTCATAAAAAGACCCATGGAATGATGTTCAAACCAAAAGAGTGTTCCCTGATTTAGACCAAAAAGGAGTAACCAAAGAAAACAGCCATGACAGCTTCATACATGACAGGCTGAAGATTGCCACTGGTCTTTGGCACCAAAGACAGTCTGGAATAAAGTCCCAGTGAGTTTAAATTAAAAATAATCTCTGCCAACCTTCTGCTAAGAGACCATCTATCTCTTGATGCAGAAAGCTGACTCAGAATGGATCTCTTGGGATGTTTCTAGCAAAATAAGCCCTTGCCAATAGGGGGGTAGCACTGAATGTGACCTGGAGGCCCTCCATGGTGATTTACAAGATCCACGGGCCATCGGGGCAAATCTTACCATTTTTTTGTGAAGTGTTTGTGCCTTCCCAGATCCACGATGCATGAAATGGGAGGCATGAGCATGGCACCATTTCTAAAGAATGGAGGCTAATAGGAAGAGAAATTGGGATAGAAATAATCCTTGTCATCTGTGGCCCTTAGAAACTGAGTTCTCATTTGAAAAAGGGCTTGCAGGATCATTTCCATCATTTGGCGTGTCCTAGGGGATTTAAATATAGCATGGATACACAGTCAAGCATGGATTCCACTGCAATAACATTCTGAACTGGATGTTGTGCATCAACAAAGGACTTCTGGTCCATGCAAACTAATGCAGGTTTGACAGTCCTGAGCTTGCCTCATTTCTGTTGATCGCTGAGAACTTTATTTGAATATAAACAGGCATATGTGCCTGATGGGAGTTATTGCTGCAAAAAAGAAAGATCAGTCGACATCTAAGTCATGAAGCTGCCTCTTAGAATAATGTAATAAAGTAGCGAGTATATCAGACTGTGATAGCTGTTTGGCTGGTCCTTCTTAGCCAAAAGACTTAACTGACGTGATAAATTGTACACTGCCAATATCAGAGGAGTCAGAGTTGGGAAGAAATGAGGTGGCCACAGCTGGAACATTTTTTGATCAAGGCTGAGTGTCAGTAACTCTCTCTCTCTCTTACTTAAAAATTTACCTTTTTCCAAAACTTTTTCTACCTATCCATTATCTGACTATATACATTTATGTATCTGCATTTGCTCTACTAACAATATTTGCATTCTAACCCTTTCTCATCTATATAAGTGTATTATTTACAGACTTCTGTTTTTTGATAACTTTAATTATCAGAATATGGTTATAAGGTGAAAGCAAAGATAAAATAAAACTGAAGACATTTATTTCCAAGCTAAATATGATGCATTTCCTAACTTTATGCCATTTTTTTAAACTGAAGTTGGATTTGTATGTTTGTTGCAAGCTCAAATCTCCCAAAGGAAATGACAATTATAAAAATTTTTAAAGCCTTGGATGCAAGATTCATAAGTTTTAACATAAATAAATGGAAGGAGAGACAAAGGATGCTATTTCCATGTCACCTCACCCATGCATTAGGGAACACAAACAAAAGGAACATGAACAAAATTTGACTGAAGAAGATAATTTATTATGAATTGTCAGTCGTGGAAAAATAAAATATCCTCTAATTAAATTTGATAAATTTTCCATAGTAATAGATGTCAGATGCATGGATGAACCAACAGATGAACTGAATACTGTTAAGTGCTCCCAGTCCCCAAAATCTAACACTAATTCTCCAACATTACCCATTATACCAAATAAAGTACTATGAGCATGGTAATTTTTTTTTTAAATGTTAATTTTTATGCGACCACTTTTGCCATAATTTCATTTATCTTTGGCTTAAATGAGAATAAATTAATCACTTGGAGATATTACATATCGTTTTTCATAAAAGTATATAAACTGCTCAAATCCCTCCAAATATGCAAGAAGTATTCATTACATTTAAAAAATGCAGTAATGGATAAACCAAGTATTTATTACATAACCATATTAGCACTGCAATGTGAGAACCCTATTAGCAAGAAATATTTACCCATCTGGCTCCATGTTCTGTGAGCTAGTGGAGTCTGTGATGTTTTGGGAGCTAGAAAGATTCATCTGCAATTTCCAAACAAAATTTAAATTAAAACATGGTCTAATTAAATTTCTGAGATGGAGGTAATGTTATAGCATTTAAACTTAAATTTCCTTCCCAAAACAAACTGAAGTGATAAAACAAATGCATTCTTTGTAGCTCTGAACTATTTTACAATGATGACCTCACAACCAAAATACACCATGACTGTTCAATTAAGTCAGTTATTTGGTGGTGGTGGGTGTGCTGGGGGAAACTCCAATACATATTATGGACTTACAGTGTAGTGTTGATTACTGTATGTTCTTGCTTATAAGATAAGTCCAACTATAAACTGCATAGACCCAGATCTGCCATCACCTCATGCACTGGCAGATCTGAGTCCATGCATTCTGTTAGGAGTAATCAGTAAAATAAATAATATTGACCCTGATCTTCAGATACATTATGCAACAGCATATCAGGATCTTTGTTTGCAGTTTGACTACACTTATAAGCGAATATACATGGTACACACAGCAATGAGGCAGTTTGGATCCATTTAATGTCTAGGTCCAAGATTGTGAACATATGTTATATTCATATCAATTAAACAAAACTACATACCTTGCTTTGTTCAGAGTCTGCAGAAACAATAAGTTTGATGTGACACAGGTATATATCAAAACCATCAGGCCAAGGTGTATTCAAAAGACATCAAATAAATTCTTCCCCTGCCTCAGAACATATACATAGGTTTGTATTATTACATACCCAACCTTTTACACTTTTTAAATATATTTAGCATTATAGTGTGAATGAAATTGAGAATGAATTGAAATTTATAAAAGTTTGATTCACTACATGTAAAAATATTGATGCACAGACATCAAATAAGGCACCAATGTAGTTCCAATCTGAGTGTTTCATATGGAAATATGGAATGAACATCCATATTGAATGCTAGGTCAACCATATAAGATTAAATGGGTATGTAATGAATCTTGGTTCTTAGTTAGAACAGGAATTGAGATGGCATCTGTTAACGGCAATGAGATGGCATCTATTAGTGGCTGTGAGATGGCATCTGTTAATGGCAATGAGATGGAATATGCTTTATACACTCTGATTTGCCATTCCTTAAGTTAACAAAAGGTATATGAGCCTTTTTACAGTTGACAGCGATACTGACCGTTTATGTGTTAGGCGTAAGGAAATCACTCTACCTATCTGCCAAACAGTATGAGGTACATAACCCCTCTTTTTTGAATTGATGTACTATTCTTGATAAAGGGGACCACAAAATTATGTTATGCAATTATCTCAGTTTACTACTTTCTGTGATGGAACACAGATTTAATATCACTGTCAATGCCCATGTACACAGAATATAGCCGAGTATAATGACTGGGGAAAATTATTGTGTCAAACCTAAGTCACACCTGTCTTAACAAACCACTTTGGGATGTGCAAAAATGGCCTTTAAAAACAGGTGGCAACTTAATGGAAGATCATTTCTCCAAATTTTTTTAGTTTATGGCACTTTTAACAACTAGCTGAAGTTATTCATTTTATAATGCAAACTGAATAAAGTTTTCTGTTGTCTACTTTAAGACTTCTAAAATGGTTAATAGTTTTTCTGTTATCTACTGTAAGACTTCTAAAATAGCTGAATAAGTTTTCCTGTTGTCTATTTTAACTCTTCTAAAATGGTTGAATAATGTTTGTTGTCTACTGTAAGACTTCTAATATTGTTCTGACTTCTGGGAAAACATTTTCCAAGCTGAAAACCATGGTAGATCTTCTGGTAGAGTATTGGATTCCTAATCTAATGACTGCATGCTCAATACTTCCAGGCCTCACTAGGCCACCTGCCTTAGTGTGATCTTGGAAAAGGCGCCAAGCTCTTTACCTTAGCATGATACAGCCAATTTAGTGCTGTTAAAATCCAATCAACCAACCAACCAGAGTTCAAGGCAAAGTGATACCATCATGGGTTACATGCTAAACGGAACCTGTATACATAGCTGCCAATCCCCAAGTACAAAAATACTGACTGCTTATGACAAAAATACTGATTTTCAGGAACAAATACTTATTTTCAAACCTTTAATGCATATGTAATTATTTACAACATCTACAACCAGCTGTAAAGTAGGAAAGTACCTTACTTAATTATTTAATGTCAGTGTTGCAAGTGTTACATTCTTGCATCTTCTGAGTGGGGAACCTTGTTCCATTCAGGTGCCCATTTAGAAGGTGCAAGATTGCAACATACACTCAGACACAGGCTATTTAAAGGAGCCTTTTCCACACTTTGTTTTTTTTTCTTCAGTTATTATGGATTCCAATGTACCATCTTTCACTGATCTGAATTCTGTGTCATTTTCTTTCTGACTTGTTTTCATTCTAGCACACAAGTAATCCTTTGCGATTCTGCTGTCTGGAAAAAAATGTGTGAAATAAATTGCCAGCAACACTAGAAACTTAAAGAGGAAGATTCATTTCTAAAAGAAATTTAGTAAACCAAAAAACTACGATTGAATTACATCAAGATTCTCTCTCTTATTTTCATATCTCGCAAGTTCAGTCTGAGTTATTGATGATGAAGCAGCAAGCTGATGTTTATTAGCTTTTTCATGCTGTTTTATGTCATGGGCACCTACATGCCCCGTAGCGAAATCACATTACATAATTTGCAAAACGTAAAGTTTTCTCCTTTACCAGATGGTTTCAAAAATCTAAACAAGACAGCAAAATTGTCCTAGTTCTGTTTTATTTTCTTTCCTGGAAAATATTCTGGATCTTCTGCTTTCCTTTTCGACACGATTAGAAGTTAAATATTACAAAGATGAGAATCAGTGATAGTGGCAACTGTTTGCACAATCCAATAAGGCAGTTAAACATAGACATTGTAGCCTCGATTTTGAATGAACCACTCATATTTTAGAACTCTATTACTATATATATATGCAATACATTTCTATCAGAATGGAACCGAGTGTCCTGTCCTAAACAGAAAATTGCAAGGAAATGTTTAATTACATTTTTTTTTAAAAAACGGATTTTTAGCAAACAAAAATGTACACTTCTACTTGGGCCCAAAATACGGGACAAATATGGAAAAAATGGGACACTTGGCAGCTATGAGTATAATAAATTTTCATAAATAAGAAAATCATACATAAAGGACATCACATTAATTTCACAATTAGATGTAGAGAAATAGTTCCACAGTTATTACATTTTGCCCTCAAACTATTCAATGCACTTTGGAAAAATTAAAATAAAATGCACAATAATGCAAGATTCTGTTGATTACATGATTTCTCACTAAAAATTCCATGGTTTGACTTGCATTCAAATTTGTTGGATAACAGTCTTCACACATACGGCACACACAAGAAAAATAATATATTACATGTGTAATATCAAACACATTAAATGGTTTATAAGCATATCAATGAAGATGAAAAAGGTAATAAAATGGAAAGAGCATTGTTAAGGGAGGTAACATGGTAACAGAAATGGTTACACAGTGCAACTACCATCATCTAATTATACTGTTTAACTATTTGTTTACTGAAGACCCGAGTAGTTACATCATTTAACAACTGGTGGATCTATGTCTAACCTTTGGCACTTTGTCCAAAATATGAGATAAATTGATTCCACAATAAAGCAGTTTACTTTCAATAATATAAAAAAATTATTTTCCATTAGAAAACTAGAATGAACTCAACTGCTGTATGATGAGTTACAATCCTGGGGCATAACAAAAAATCACCCCCATCATGTTACTCACCATGCTAAAAAATTAGACATCTATATCTATATAGAGTGTGACCCCATTATAGTACACTGTTATAACACGAATTCGAATATAACACGATATTGGTGTCGCTCCTAAAATTTCGTATACATGTATTTTTACTCATTACAAGGAAACTTTATCTTTCTTTCTTAGAAGTAAGAAAAGTAATGTGTAAAAAGTTTATTATCATTTCAGGGAAGAGATTCATATGCATGTATTTTTCTCATATAAGGAAAAAGGTTTTTTTCCTTAAAAAAAAGTACCAAAAATAACGTGTAAGAAGTTTATTCAGTGATCATACAGGCTCTGCTAATGTCGCAAACTGCGATTATTTTCCTTACTGGCAACAAAATATACCTTCTAGCAATTTTTGTGTGACACTGTTGGCTGTTTAAACTTGTAAATACAACCATGGGTTTGGAGTAATGAAATTCAGAGGCACCATGAAAGGAAGCCACAAACTTGATATAAAAATGCACTGAAACTTATTTATTGTTAGATAAACAAATTCTTTGTTCATATTGACAAACCATTGTACATTGTCATATCATAATCTACTTATTCTGACACCTGGCCCAAGTACTGTATGCTGTGAGATCTCCAAAATTTTTTTATTTTAATTTTTTTTATTTTTTATTTTTTGTTGTTGACATTTCTGGCAGTGGAGACAACTGGAAAAGGCACTATCTCATAATGGATCTTTTGGACAAAATAGTGTCAGACTATTGGCCACTTGCTAGTAATTAATATATTCATTTACATGACCTTTGTATGTGTATGGTAAGTAAAATGCCTCTTCTTTTCACTTATAGAATTAAATCCTTCAAAACACTCACATTTTCTCTAGTAATCCCTGTCTGAACAGAACACCTGTGTACCGTTTTTTATAAAAAATATCTGATGCATGCGTGGAAGGCAGCATCACTCCACTACCAAAAATGTATATAAAAAAAATAAAAAATAAACAAAATAATAAAAAAACGGAGACCTACATGTTGGTCTATCCAATAGTCATTCTGCTATGACTAGCTACATTCAACCAACCTTTGAAGGCAGGAATATTAACTGCTAAAATCAACCAAATGACAGCTAATTCCTTTTGATTTTAAAATGTACACAGAAAAAATAGTTTGCTGAAACTTCAAAGAAAGCTGACTACCTTTGAAACACCAATTGTTAATTAAAATACTAAGCAAATAAAAAAAATCAGTCTCAATCAATGTTCTACAATTATCTGATGTTGCCACCGCAATAAGAAACGGACAACTGTTTGGTTCTCCAAAGCTGTTGTTTAGCAGTAACTTCAATAACACATGCACCCTTCATGAAAGAAAGCAGACCACAATCTTCAATAACAACAATGAACCTTTCATCAAAGAAGTCAGCACCAAATTTAAATAAAAGCAATGGGATCTGATGGATTTCTGCATTTTCCAAAGTGACTGAAACACATTTATTGTGCAGTGAAAGTTTCATTTTTACAGGAAACTTTTTTTATGCTTTTAGTCACTATTAATGGCAGCATACAATTCAAATTAAATTTCTCATCGTTTGAAACTATAGATAATATGGCCATCAAGATTACTGATTATCTTCCAAAGATGTTTGCTACACTTCTTCATTTGTTAATGTTTTCATTTCCCTATGAACAGCCTCATCCCCTGTTGTTATTGTTATTTGTGTTTTCTAATTTGATGCGAGTCATACATGAATTTTATAACATGATCTATACTTGAATTCATGGATTTATTATATACATGTGTCAGTACTTAACGGATTATGGACTGTACTACAAAAATGTAAGTCGTCTATATACAAGTGCTTTTCAGACTAGTTTATCTTGATTTAATCAAAAGCATATATTTCTGCACCCACTTTTATTACACAACCCCCACCCACCATATTTTAGGTAAATGTAACATTGTCTTCAGCTAATGAACTTGGTTGGTTATAATATGGTTCGGTCTATAAAATGGTCAGGTTCTATGGACCCCAACCACAGTGTTATAGTGAGGTCTGTTGTAATAGTTTTCCACAGCTGAAGTTTTGCTGACCTGAGAGGTATCCATGGAGAGAGTGTTGGACTGGTCCATAATAAATATCTGACCCTCCTCTTCCTCTGACAGCTTAAGCTCCACTGTCCTTTTAAACTCCTTATCTTCTGGAACTATCCACTGCTGCTGTGCTTTATTACCAGAACTTGCATTTAGATCTGTAAGATGGAGATAAAGATAAGAAACCATTGCAAACCTGAAATCACCCACCCAGCTGACATTTGCCTAACAGCTAATGACCAAGAAATTTGCAACAGTAGGATACTTTCTAAAGAAAATTTCTTCCAATGTTGCTGGTTGCATATGTTATCAAACCAAGTCTTTCATCATCTTTCAACTTTTTGTATTTTATCCATATTTGAAGTCACATTGGCATCAATTATCCAATATCAAAATACCTTTATGCCAGAAAACTTTCAAACAAATTTTGGGTTCTAGTCAGAATTTTCTTTCTTTCTGTGTGTGTGTGTGTGTGTGTGTGTGTGTGTGTTTCACATAAAGTTGTTTAAACCTTTTTCATTTGTTATCAAAATCAACTATATGTGATGGAATATTGACATCATTTGAACAAACTCTAAAGACTTTCATGCCAGAATCCTTTTTGTCGGATTTACTGAGAGCCCCAGGTGGCTGAGTGGTCTAATGCACTTGCCTTTTCAGATCACTCACATTTCACCTATGCCCGCATGGATTTGAGTCTCGGCTCAACCAACGTGGTATGTGAGAAAACTTGCCAGTAGCTTCCACTGGGTCAGTGGTTCTTCCCTGGGGTTTCCCCAAGTATTTCCTCCACCAAATATACTGGCTGCCATTTATAACCTAGCATGTGCTGAATATTTTGCTAAACCCACAAAACAAAACCAAAACTGTCAGATTTGGTCAAATTGTATTTGGAAATTTCCGAGTGAAGTCCCATAAGGGATTTCTATTTTAGTAATGGCATCCATATTTAATGGTAGATCATTATCATTTGAACACATGAAAGCCTTTCATGCTAGAATGCTATCTTTCAAACCTGATTAAATTTTGTTCTATTGTTTGTGAGAAGAAATTTCTATCGTTTGTGAGAAGAAATAAGTTCCAAATTGATATATTTTAGTAATGGTGGCCATATCTGATGGTGTATTGGTATCATTTGTACAAATCAGAAAGCCATTTAAGCCAGAATGTTTCTGTCAAATTCAGTCATGATCAGTATTTATTAAAAGATTATATTTTTTTGTAATTATGCAGATCTAAATATGTACAATCATGAAAGCTATGATACTCTCTATCACATGCAATTTCTTTCCCCAGTATGTATGTATGTATGTATGTATGTTTATATGTATGTATGTATGAATGTACGTGTACGTATGCATGTACATATGTATGTATGTATGTATGTATATATGTATGTATGTATGTATGTACACAGTTCAATGAGACCGCTCCATTGGCCTAGTGGTTAGAGCGTCTTCCTCAGATGCAGGACGTCATGGGTTTGAACCCTGGCTGAGTCATACTAAAGACTTATAAAACTGGTACTAACAGCTGCCCCACTAGGTGCTCAGCATTACGAGGTTAGTGTCAAGACTGGTCAGACTGGTGTCTGGATAATGTGACTGGGTGAGGCATCATGCTACATGTCTGCAGCATGATGCCCCAGTGCTAGACGTCACTATAAACTGCCACACTGCAGACATTATAGCGACATGACTGCAAAATTGTTAAACCTACATTAAAGATCCAACACACACACACATAGTTCAATGGCACATCAGTTCAAGCTGGCTATAGTGGTCAGTAAAAATAAGGCTATAACAAGAGGCCCCTGCAAGCCTGAAATCACTCATCTAAAACGAAACCCCACTGTAACATGCTTAATTATAACATGAATTAGGACATAGTATTGTCTTAACCAGGCTCCTCAAACATTATATAGATTGAACCAATATCTTGAAGAAACCAGAAAGCTTTAGTACCAAAATAGACACAAGTCTGATTTAATCATTCCAGAAGACTAGTACCAATCTTGAGGAATAAACATGAGTCCCTTCAAGGGACTGACACTCAACTGGCCAAAAAGAATTTCCAGAAATTCAAGATAACACCATTTCCTCCTTAACTACTGAGTGTTGAAACGATCTCTGATACTCACCAGCAACTACAGGATCTTCAAATTAGTTGCTGTGGTGGACATCCTTTAAGTTTGATTGGCACAATAATCATTTAGAACAAAACAAGACAAAAAAAATGTTATGGTGGATACCCATGTTGATTCAACTTTCAATTTTGAATGAGTAATGATAACATAATTTTCAAGACAACTGCCACAGAGGTCATATTGGATATCAGATTGGCACAATTTCCATTTAGGACCAAGTAGATATGTTAAGAAGTCATTTTGGTGAAAGCACAATATTGATATGACCACCCAAGTATCTACTGTATAATAACATTTTCAAAATGGCCATTGTGGTGGCTATAATGGAAGTCAGATTGGCACCATTTTCATTTACAATTGACCAGATATCATACGAAGTCCCAAGCTGATATGACATTCATTCAGGAGAATTGTGATAAAAAGATTTTCATGACAGCCACTGTGGCAGCCATATTGGTTAAGTAAGCAGCACCATGTTCATTTAGGACCAATTAGACATCGTAAGATGTCATTTAATAAGAACCCCATGCTGATACAACCATCCAATTAGAGCAGTGGTTCCCAAAGTGGGTGGTACCGCATCCTGGGGGCAGTGGGATTACTGACCGGGGGGGGGGGGACGGGGGGCACTAATGCTGAATAATGCTTTTTACTGGGTAAGGTAGGGGGCGCTGAGGATAACCAAGGGGGAAGGTATCCTGAAAAAGTTTGGGAACCACTGATTTAGAGGGAATAGCTACAACAAGATTTTCAAGATGGTCACCACAGCTGCCATACTGGATGTTTAAACAGCACAATTATCATTTAGGACCAACTAGACATTGTAAGAAGTCTCCTGCTGAAAGCAGTATTAACAAATTTTTAAGATGGGCACTGTAGCAGTCATACTGCACAACATATCATAACCATTTTCATTCTGTGTTTTTGCAACATGCATTCACATCTGGCTTCATCTTGTTACACCAGGTTGATATGACCATCCATCAAGGAGTAGATATAACAAGATTTTCAAGATGGCCACTGTGGTAGCCATATTAGACATCAGATCAGCACCATTTTCATTTAGGACCAACTTAGACATCATAAGGATTCTTCTGGAAAAAACACCATGTTGATAATACTTCATGTTCAGTAGGTGTAGCAATAACAATAATTTAAAGATGGCTGCTGTGATGACCATACTGGATAACAGACTGACACCATTTAAGCAATAACGTGATTTTCAGGCTGGCCATTTGCTCTCGTTCAACTTTAGTGTTTATTCATTATCTACCAGCATGTATTATAATTTCCACTTTTACTAAAGTATTTTCTTTTGAAAGTAATGATTCATTCCTTAAATTCCAAGCTTTGTATTTCTGCAAAAATGTTCCTTTTTATAATTAATTCAACATTGAAAATACATTATACTACTGTGCATTTTGTAAGCTTTCCATTAAAACTCCACATATCACTGCAAAACTTAAATGTTTTAACTGCCAACATATTGTTTAAAAATTCCATTTTAATTCTTTGCTATTAGCTATGGCAAATTTGAGCACTGCTAGAGACAAAATGGACATCGATGGATAATGCACTTAAGACAAATAGTTGGTAGATTCCACCCCACCCCCCAGGGGAAGCAAGGGTGAGAAGCCCAGACAGGAATAAGAAGCTGTGTTAGTTGTGCTCAAGGTTCAAAACTGTTCACTGCGTTCTGTCAATGAAGTAAAACTGATGTCAAAAATACTTCAATGATAACAGTGCACATTACTGTGTTAAGATTTAACCATCTGAATAAATAATCTACTATATATACTCACTTACATAAGCAGTCCAACTGCTAACTGCACAGACTCAGATCTGCCATTATACAATACATTGATAGATCTGGGTCTGTACAGTTTGTAAGGAGTAATCGGTAGAACAAACAACACAGACCCAGATCTGCGGGTGCATTATACTAAAGCAAATCAGAATCCTTGTTGATACAACTTTAAAAACAATGGTTTAAGCAAAATATCATTGGATGGCTTGCTTTTATGGCTGTGTTGGCTCCATAATCTACTGAGCACTTCAGTGACAACATGGTATAAGAAACTAATCTTGACAGGTGTTTAATTTGTTCCTATTTTAGTTGTAGCATTGTTCTAACTATTCAAGCTAATACCCTTTGCTGTCATCATAATTTTCTTCTCTTTTAATCTTTATTTTAGGCATCTGTAGAGGTTAATACACTAAATTAAATACATACAAATATACACAGTTTAAAACTCCATTAAGTACCCATCAAAAATGTCTCTTTTTACACAAAACAACAAAATGCCTTGGTAGACCTGGGTCTATGCTTTATCGCTTGTAGTAATGAACAGAATAGATCTTGATCTGCTAGCCCTTTAGCATATATATCTCATAAGTGTCCTTATCTAACATTTGAATGGAAATTTTTAACAACAAATCAACGCAACTAAACTGTACCTGAATGCAAGACAAAATAAACAAGCCAATAGTATTGACCAAAACTTACAGATTCATAAAGTGTTGCCGAGTCATGGGGGTATGCCAGACTCATGACCAGAAAGAGCACAGACTTTAATCTAATTCAGACCAGGCCAGGTAAATTATCATAGTGCATATAGTGCATTTCTGGGCAAGATATTTACTGTCACTACTTGGGTATGATATAACCTTTACTATGTTTATGTGTCATTAAACACAAATTAATCACTTAAGCAATCAGTAATAAAATATCAACAGATAATGCTATGGCATTGTTCAAACATTTATCTACAAACCTCATAACCAAAACTGCTAGATCAAGTTTACCTTAAAATATTTATGCATTACAGTAAAACCTGTCTTGAAAGACCACTGCTATGTGAGACCACCTGTCTTGTGAGACCATATTCTGAATGCACAAATTGATTCCTTATATAGCATTGTGACCTGTTATGATAGACCACCTGTCTTAAGAGACCATATTTGTTTGGCAAAAGAGGTGGTCTTTCAAGACAGGTTCTACTGTACTCACAAGTCTGTTGCATGAAAGTCATGTTCAAACATGATTGTAGTGCAGTATGATTGGAAATTATCTCCAATGGTTGAAAAGCATCTTGATAAACTTGTACATGTATAATAACACTCATGAAGAACTTAAGACAATGTTTCCTGTCATTCCTGTTACAGTGGGATCCAGTTTGCCCATGTTGGACTCAAGTACCATAAATCTTATGAATTACAAACCTAATTTTATCTATCGTGCTACTTTTCTATCCACTTTGTTTTCTAAAGCCAGTTAGTTGTCTTTCATCCAAACTTTATTTTATAAAGCCAGTTGTCTTGGTCTATACTTTGTTTTCTCAAGCCAGTTGTCTTGGTCTACAATTCCTTTTTTAAACTAGTTGTCTTGATCTAAAATGTATTGGGGTGGGTGGGTAAAGTAATTTTGATGAGGTAATATGATGTTGTAATATTAAATTGTTGCTACTGTGTAGTTGGTACTTTTCTGGGTGGAAAATATCCTGACCATATAACGAGAACTTCTCCTCCCATTTTGGTGAACCAGAAGATTCTAAAACATGAGATCACCCCTGGTCCAACCCCCATATACCATGCCCATGAGCTTTCCTTCATTCTTTTAAGGACACAGCCTAACTAGTGGGAGGATGGGGCAGAATGATGGAATAGTAACAGGTGATTTTACATCATTAAAATTAGTTTTACACCCAACAAAAAATTATTTTAACATCAGTAACACAAAATCTGTTGCAAATGTGTAGCAGAATTTGTTACTTTGGTGGAAGGCTGATGACCCCACAACTGACCTGTAGAATATAAGACTCCTGCCAGATAATATCCACATGGGTTGTCTTTGAGCTATGACAATCAGACACAAGAAAATATACCTTCACTTTGGTAAGCCTGGAGTGAGCAAAAGTAGAAAGATGAGAAGGTAGGTCTCTAAACCAAAGCTAGTATTTAATTACAGAAATAACCAAGTCATTGACTGTTATGCCAGACCAAGAATCTGACAAGACGTCCTGCCTGGCACTTATGGGAACCAAAGGATGAGGAACACCGCATGATTGGGAGTCATGAACTCCCTATACTTAGTCAGATACTTAAGATAGGGGAGGGTGATTGTTTGGGACAGGCAATAATCACTCAAGAGATGAAGAAAAACAACAAAAAATACACAGATAATATTACGTTTATTGACATATAACACTAATAATGCATACACTCACACATTCTCACTAACACAACCTCTCATGATGGTATATGTCAAATGAAATGAAATAAAATAAAAAATAGAAAATGATTCAAGTCCTACTATTCAGCTCTCTTTTAGTTGTATAGTTCTATCATTGCACTACATTAGGAGCTCACCTAAAGTCAACTTTTCCATTTGTATCCTTGTCCGAATATCACTTCGCAATTTGCCTCCATGAATTTACATAATTTTTCTGTCTGTAAGTCACCAATACATATGACAACTAAATGTGGCCACAACTGAACAATATTCACTGTTACAATTCTTTGCTTCCCTGCTTATATTATGGATTTTCCCTCCACCGGCCAAAATGCTCAGTGGGGCCTAATGGAGTCGTGCACTCCTACTCTTATATCTCTATCCTGACTACTTTATATTCTCAAAACACATCAATGTATGTATGACAACTTGCTTTCCACACAGTACAGGTATCTTGCAGGGATATGTTTTTCCTTAAAATCACAACATCAGAATAGTTCAGTGAGTATAACCTATGTTTACTCTTGACAACAAGTTTCACCTAAACTGTTAATTTGTCAGGTTTGTGTGACATTCCTCCACACTTTAGGACAACAAATGGGTCCTGTTTGATGTCACTGGACCAGTTCACATAAACCATAATACTCGTTTATAAGAATCTAATCTCATCCATAGAGAATTCACTTCCACACCAAACAACTTAAATAGCATTGAACTTGTTCTCTTTCATAGAGAGTTCCTTTTTACTTTGAGAGCTTAAATGATCCTGTATATCTATGTTCATGGTGAGTTCTGTACTCAGTAAATAACTTAAATAATATACATATCCATTCATACATTCCTCTGATACACATATAGTTAACATTAATACACAAAAATACACATCATTACATTAAGTAAAATGCTGAGAATTATGTAGAGACATACATTATGGTCGTTAAAAACTTTATTAAACTTTCAATGCTAAGTGAAGATTTGATAATTGACATTGGCATAAGTGTTGCTTATTCATTTTCTTCTGGGCAGCGAGAGAATATTATGGATTGCAAATGGTTATCACCCGATCTATAACTGCAATACTGACATACTCAGCTTGTTGTCAGGATACATAAATCTGTAAGGAATGGAGACGAGACCCAATCCTTATCCCTTATATCAAAGGGGCTCCAAAGAGCAGTGACTGGTGACCAGAGCATGGTGAACAGTCAATGATCAGTGCCTGTTACCCTGTATCTGGTACCCAGTCAGGCGATCTGCAGGAACACCCTTTCTGGATCTAACAGACTTTAATCTAGCTATCCCTTAACGGGTGACTCAATCCTGTCACCAACAGTAGGTCCCATGGACTGAAAAGATGCTTCTAACCCCTTACCACAGTGTGTGTAACTCACTTTCAGCCTGCACCAGGCTGTGGGAGAGTAGAAGGTGCTGCTCCCACCTCATGGTGGCTGGGTTGGGGATTACTCAGTCCCAGCCCTTTTGGACAAAAGAGGTTGCTACTCCTCCTGCAGGAGAGGCAGTGATGCATTCTCTGTCCGTGTGGAAAAGATAGGAGTGCTGCTCCTCCATCAAGAGATGGCACAACCTGCTCTCTGACTTCATGGAATGGGGGCTCCTCCCTATGTGAGAGCACAACTCACTTTTCTAACAACTCACAACCTCCTCTAAGAGGGGGCCCACTAACCCTACAAGTTTCCAAAGAGACTATGGTAATCTTTCCTTGATACCCAAGGAGCCAGAGAAGGAAAACTCCTTTTTAATTATGAGGAATATGAGTAAGGAACTCTTTTCCTCCCTTACATATGACTAAGTTCAATGAGGTTCCAGGCCTTGCCCTACCAGAGACAGCAAGTGGGGTGGTACCAACCACCCATACCCAGCTAAAAGAGAATGCTGTAAAGATTTATTCAAAAACTTCTATATTAAGTAAATGTATTTGCATAGACAAAGTCTACATTAATATGATAACAGCAAGAACCCACCTTTCCTAGATGTTGTCTCAGAGAATTAAAATAATCACTGATGATTTAATGCATAAAGGAAGCGATATTAAGCTAACAATGAATGGTGTTTGCAAGCTAAACTCACAACATAAAGGGAAACACTGATGTGCGACCTGTCTTTCCGAGATAAAAATGGTACAAACCACATTTAAAAAACTGTGAAATATGATTTGTTCGATTTTTTACTGCAATAAACAATAAACAGAACTAAAATTAATCTGCATAAGATAAGGCAATATAACTAACAACTAATACTGTAGATGATAAATAAAATGATCTCCACCAGCCTTATTTGTGAACTGGTGATGACTAATTTTTAAAAAAAAATGGCTTGGTAAGATTGCTAAAAAAACCCCAAAACCATTAGATATTAATTAAGAGAATGAACTAGTGTTCAATAACTAAACACACAACATAAAGGGAAAAACTGGTGTGTGACCTGCTTTTCCAAGGTAAAAATAGCAAAAAAAGGGAGTCACATAATAATAATAATAACGATAGTAATAATAATAATAATAATAATAATAATAATAATAATAATAATGATAATAACACTTTATTTACAGTGGATGATTCATTTAGTCAAGGACTATTCTCCCTTGAGGCCCTCTTAAGAAGAATATTTGCATTATGTGAAAGATAGCAATAATTACTGTTTATTTAACATGTTTAGTATTAAAATATTAAATTCCATTATCTATTAGAAACACATACATATTCATGATATCTCTTTTTAAATACTGTAATATTTTCTGCTGATTTTACGTGTAGTGGAAGCTTGTTCCACAGAACTGTACCAGAGTACTGAAGGCTCATTTCCAATTGTTCTGTTCTTGGTTTTGGTGCTTGAAGATTTCCATGTGATATCGATTTCAACTGATACTGTGTTGAAAAAGGCCTGAGTAAGTCCTGAAGATACTCTGGTGCAGCTCCATGCTGACATTTATATACAAGAACTGCCTTATGAAAAATCTGTCTTTTCATATATTGTGAACCATTTTAGTTCTGTAAACATTGCTTTTAATGGATGATCAACAGATGCATCTAAAATTATGCTTGCTGCTCATTTCTGAAGTTGATAAATCCTGTCAAGCTGAGATCAGGCATAGTATCCCCCTACATTTGAACAATAATCCACTGCTGGAGGAATATATGACCTTGTAGTACAGAATGTGAGTTTCTGTTGGTAAACATTTCTTGATTCTGCTTAGTAGGGCCATTTTGGATGAGAGTGTTTTACAAAGCTTGTCAATATGGACACCCCTTTGTAAATTATCTACAGTCACAACTTAACAAGCTTTTCATGTTTGATGTCTTCCAACGGGTGATTATTTATTGTAAGAGATAGTTCTGGGTTCCCTAACTTGTGTAGCTCTTGTGATGTCTCCACAATCATACATTTTTTGTTATCTTCATTAATTACCATCCTATTTTGTTGCGACCAATTTTGAACTCTAATATGGTCCAAGTCTAATCTTTATTTGGATAACTTCAGTATCAGAACTAGATTTATACAAGGTTGCATCATCTGCAAACAAATCTGTATTTGTGGATTCATTATTTAACGGTAGATTATTGACATAGATAAGAAAGAGGAGGGGGCCTAAAACAGATCCTTGAGGACCCCATAATGAATAGTGCAAGTTTTGTGAGCAAATATTAAACCAATTTAAAGAAGGATTGTCAAACTTGGAACAGTTCAACTTTTGCAGCAGAATTTCAAGATCAATGAGATCAAAGGCTTTCTTGAAGTCAAGGAAAATAATTCCAGTCATAGAACAATTATCCATTTCTTGTAGCCAAAGATCAATCAATTTGGTAAGTTCTGTTGGCACGAGTGGTACTTTCTAAATCCTGATTGTGCTTCATGAAATAGAGAGTAAGTTTTAAAAAATTCATAGACCTGCATGGCTATTTGCTTTTCAAATAATTTTGATATTACAGATAGAATGAATATTGGTCTGTTATTCCCTGGACTTTCCTTTTCTCCTTTCTTAAAGATAGGTGTAACTTTTGCACATTTCAAGGTGTCTGGAAAATTACCACTCATTATACTTAAGTTTATGATATGTGTTAATGACTCAGTTATTACTGATGCAGCAATTTTAAGACTCTGTGGACCAATAGCATCCAAACCTGAGGATTTATTTTAATAATCAACTTATTGAGTATATCAAAAACATCTGCTTCACTAACATTAGCTACTGAAAAATAATTATCATCAGGAATTTTAGCTCTTTTAAATGATAGAAGAGCATCAAGCTCAACTGCGATGATAATCTGGTTCTGAATATAGTTACTGGAGATGCTTGTGAAGAAATTACTGAACATTTCAACAATATCTTGTACATGTCACTATGTCATCATTTTTCTTAAGTCTTTGGGGAAAACTGCTCTTGAATGGGTTCAGCTCTTTTAGATGCTTCCACAATGTCTTGGTACTCTTATTTTCATCAACAGCCTACTTATAGTAGTCTTCTTTTGCCTTATCTATCAGGTACTTATTTGTTATTGTAATAAGCAATAAACACAATATGAGTCTGATGACCAAATTTGGTTATTTTAAACTACCAAATAATATTGATACTTATTAAAATACCAAAACCACCAAATAATACTGAAGATATTTAATTAAAATGACATCAACCATCTTTATTTAATAACTGGCAATTACTAAGTCAGCAAAAGTACCGGTTTCTTAAGATTGCTAATAAAAATGATAACAAAAAGAAATGGTATCTTATACAAATTCACAGAAAAAAAAGGTAAAATATGAAGATTTGTTACTGCAATATAACAATTAACAGAATAATTACAAGTCTGCAGACCAAATTCAGAATGGAGAGGGATATTAGCTAAATACCTACCAAAGCTAGAAATAAATTCTCAACAACAGTAGTTATGCTAACACCCCTGTGGAGTAAGAACCTAAATGCATGATCATACCAAATGGAACCAGAAATAAAATCTCTAATAGCTCATTTAAAGCAAAAATAAAATCCTTAATCAGGGGCAATTACATTACAATAAAAGCAATGGGTATAAAAAGAAAACTAAAATTAAACATAAAACATGAAGTGAAGGAAACATATCTACAAGGAAAACTTCAAGCTGCCTCTAATGTCTGCAACTGGACAAAGAAACAAGGACAGTGTGCATGAGCAAGCTGTCTATGGGTTGGACCTGGGGTGATTTCATGTTCTAGAATCATCTGGTTCATCCTAATGGAAAGATGAATTCCTGTCATAAGGATGCAGTATTTTCCACCCCAAAAAGTACCAGCTATGCAACAGCAACAGGTTTTGTATTACTGATATTAAACTTCATTTTCTCAAACCATCTGTCTTAATCAACTTTTGTTTTCTCAAACCAGTTGTCTTGATCTACACTTTGTTTTCTCAAACAGGCTGTCTTGATCTATATTTATCTCAAGCCAGTTGTCTTAATCTATACTTTGTTTTCTCAAGCCAGTTGTCTTGATCTATACTTGTCTCAAGCCAGCTGTCTCGATCTATACCTTGTTTTCTCTGGCCTGTTGTCTTGAGATACAATTTGTGTTCTCAAGCTAGTTGTCTTGATATGCAATTTATGTTCTCAAGCCAATTATTCTGATATAGAATTTGTGTTCTCAAGCCAGTTGTTCTGATACATAATTTGTGTTCTCAACCCAATTGTCTTGATATACAATTTGTGTTCTCAAGACAGTAGTCTTGATATACAATTTGTTCTGAAGCCAGTTGTTTTGATATACAATTTGTGTTCTCAAGCCAGTTGTTTTGGTCTGATCATGAGAAACATGTGCTAATGAGTTTTTGTAACATGTTATATATGTAACTGACATCATTTTTCAAGAGCAAGATATTACTATACATGAAAGGCTCTGATATCAAAGTTACTAAAATAATATGTAAAATATCTTCTTATCATGCAAGTAAATATTAAAATGAAATTATAAAGAAAAGAAGTAAAAAAAGTAAAGAAAATAACAAAACAATATTCAGTGTAGAGTCTAGAGTCAGCAACAAAACAATATTCAGTTTAGAGTCAGCAACAAAATATTCAGTGTAGAGTCAGCAACAAAATAATATTCCGTGTATAGTCAAGAGTCAGCAAAAGAACAATATTCATTACAGAGTTTGCATCAAAATAACATGTTGAATTAGCATCACAACAAGGAAACACAACTGAGTGATTATGCAATCAGTCTTCTACTGGTATTTCCTTTTAAAGTCACAACCGAACAGAGATTCCATTAATACCATGTGGGTGCACTTCTCCAAGTTTTGTGTGATAATGTCCTTCAACAGCAGTTACATGAGTATTTGAGTGAAAGTATCTTAAAGATATATTTTATAAAATATCATATATATTATGGTAGAATACAAGTCCAAATGCAGACTGCAGAGGCCCAGATCTGCCATCATCTAATATGCCAGCTGATCTGGGTCTATGCAGTTTGTTAGGAGTCATCAGTAGAACAAACAATATAGACCCTGACCTGCTGGCCCATTATGCAATGGTGGATCAGAGCCTATGTTGTTTACCAGTGGATGCAATTTATAAGCAAGTATAGTGATGCAATTCCATGATACAATCCCTTACCAGTGAATAGGAGGATTATCCGAGTCTAACGATATTGACTATGAGGGAAAAGATTACAACACTGTGCACGAAAATTAAAAAATGATACAGATCATAGAGGATCGAACAAGTGACAACTTAAAAACTTTTTTTACATGTATTTAAAATAATGAAAGCCTGGCTCATTATTTGACAACAGCAGTCACAGGAATTAACACCACTTGTGTAAAATAAAAAATGTTCACATCTCTTTGCAAATATTTTGGCTAATACACTTGACTAATAATGCTAATTTGCTCCTGTTTGTGGGGTAAAAAATTCTGTGAATTTCATGGTTACTACAATCCATGAATGTTCAGAACAAATGAACAATTAACCTTTTGTGGAAAAAAGGGCCCCCTCCCCAATCATAAATTTATGTGGTGGCAAAAATGTTGTTTGCTGCAAAACTGAAAATTGATAATCACAAAAAGGAAAAGATTCACAGTATTGCTCAAGGGGATGAAAATTGACTTGCCCAATTCTGGAAGGGTGTATGGTTATGCAAGGCTGGCCAACATTTCTCCTTAATGAAAGGGTAACTGGTTATGCAAGGCTGGCCAACATTTCACCTTAATGAAAGGGTGATTGGTTATGCAAGGCTAGCCAACATTTCTCCTTAATGAAAGGGTAAGTGGTTATGCAAGGCTGGCCAGTGATTCTCTTTAATGAAAGGGTGACTGGCTATGCAAGGCTGGCCAGCATTTCTCCTTAATGAAAGGGTGACTGGTTATACAAGGCTGGCCAAAATTTCTCCTTAATGAAATGGTGACTGGTTATGCAAGGCTGGCCAATGATTCTCTTCAATGAAAGAGTGACTGGTTATGTAAGACTGGCAAGCATTTCTCCTTAATGAAAGGGTGACTGGCTATGTAAGGCTGGCCAACATTTCTCCTTAATGAAATGATGACTGGTTATGAAAGGCCGGCCAGAATTTCTCCTTAATGAAAGGGTGACTGGTTATGCAAGGCTGGCCAGCATTTCTCCTTAATGAAAGAGTGACTGGTTATGCAAGGCTGGCCAGTATTTTTCTTTAATGAAAAGGATGTTCTGTCAAGGGTACTGCTAACTTTGTTCACTGGAAGTTCATATTTCTCCTTGAAGTTTGTTTTCCATTTGTTTTCATCAAGATCATACAAGCCCTTTGCTCTCATTCTACAGTACTAATAAAGCTTACTAGAGGGAGAACAGACTGGCTCAATTTGTAATTGCATGTACTTGTAACTGGTGTTAGAAGGGTCGTTGAATAAGTTCTTGAAAATAAGGCTTCACAACCAATAAATTTAGGTCAGTAACATTGTCAGCTTTTACATTTTTATTACAGCTGTTTGAGACAAAGTTAATTCTCTGCAAGTAAAGTTTGGCCAAATTTTGGATAAGCCCAGAACATTACCCAAAATCTGGCAAAGCACTTATAGTCTCAAACTCTTTGTCAAGCTTGGCCAAGCATCTATACTCCACTTCATGAAGAAAGCTTCTCTACTTCCTGTTAAAATTGTTATGCCACCCATTAATTTACTATACTCATCTTCCCTTCATGGCTTCATAAATGTGCCACCTTTATGTCTTCCCTTCATGGCTTCATAAATGTTCCACCTTTGGCATTAAGCTCATCTTTGTATTGTTACAGTATGCCACATACTGTATTGTTACAGTATCTCACATACTGTATTGTTACAGTATGCCACATACTGTATTGCTTGGTATTTATGCAAAGTTCTTCTTTGTATGATTCGGCAGTCAACTTGGGCATATATTTTCTCAATCTTGTTACGCAGCTATACCATAGCTATTTAACTCTAATTATTAAGAAATGTTTTTTTCTGAGTGTTATGCAGGGGTTATGCAGTTGTAGTAATGACCAAAAAAGCTTTTCAAATATTATAAAAAAGATGTGATTTTGCTTTATGCAGATCCAAGTTGACATAACAGCCTGAAGAAATGGCCAGATTTGAAACAAAATTAACAATAATGGCATACAACAGTAGACTGATAGAAGTTAGCAATTATATTTCCCTTCTCATGCTTTGAAAATCAACACACAAAATGTTGGTGCATTTGTGACTAACCATATTAGATTAAAGAAAAATATTCATTCTCCAAAATCAAACAAAGAGCTTTTCAAAAAGGTTTCAGTACTCTGGTTCAGTCATTTCTAACAGTATTCCAAAGGAAATAAGGGAAAGTACCACAATTGATTCATTTCACCATTTTCTAACAGTTTAACAGAATCTGGACAACAGTGATTTTTCACCATGCAGTTGAATGAGAATTGCCACCTACAGTTCCAGAATTTAAAAAGTTTTCGTTTAAAATGGTTTTATAATGCATCTGTAAGCGATTATTCATCCAGTTTAACATCTTCTTCCTTTCTATGTAAATCAGTCTAGGGTACTGAATAAGCTTACTTTTTCCAATTCATCATCAATGAAAACACCCGCATGACACAAATTCAATCCACACCAAAGAAAGCCAAAAATGTTTGGTCTCTTTCCTTTCACACCCAAATGGTCAGGTTCACAAGTAGTATTTATGTGCTAGTGTTAATAATTATTCAAGAAGGAATAGCTCGAATCTGACTAAATAAGAAGTCAAAACTTGGCTTACAAAAAATTTTGAGAGAGTTCAGTAAATAATTGTGCAGTATAAATGACATGGCATGCAATAAAGATTAATACAACAGGCTAGTAGATGCTTACTGATACAGTATACAAATCATACCAATGACAATTAAAATGTCAAACACTGTACCTGGAGTCTGACTGAAATAAGACAGATAAAAAAGCACATGATGAACATAAAATACAACATGAGCACAACACACATACATATATTACACATTTAATGAAAGAGAGTATACTTCCTTAATTCTTGTAGAAATGAATCTGTAATTTATTTATAATTTGTAAGATTTTCAACATATATACAGTATTTTAATGGTGGGCTACAGTTTCTTCTGTCCAGGCATTGCCTATACCATAATGCATCATTTTCTTATGTTAATTACCTTTTATTTTCTATTTTTGTATATTATTTTAAAACCAAAAGTTTGCTTATTTTCCTTATTATCCTGGGGACTTGCATTTTCAGATATATCTTTCAGTACTATCAGCTAAGTAATTAAGAGATATTCACTGCATTCAAAGAACTATGACCATATTGCAATGGTTCAATATTACTGAACCTGATGATTCTGTATGATACAGTATTTCCTTATTAATGGAATAGAATTCATATGATGATCAGGAAAAATATCCAGATATATATGAACTACCAATATGAATTTATACAAAATTCTTCAACACAAATTTTGTTTTCTAATAAATGTCACATTTTCAGACAAGGAAAGATAGGCTAACGTGAGCTGACAAGCCAATACCATTTCAGCCAGCAGATATCCCCCCACCAAACAGGCACTGACTCTGTACCACCAGAGGTAAGCTGTGTACTGCTCCCTTCTGATTTTCCAACTTCTGCTACTTTATTTCTTATTGAAACCTCTTTTTCATAAAGCCGATGAAAAAGCTAAACTTCTTGATTACTAAATAATATGCACCCCCATTTATATGAACACCTCCCACCTTGATTGCTGCTGCTGAGCGATATTATATAAATAATGCTGTAAATAACTGTTTCGGATTTTTTAACCATGGCATTATATATACAGTCCAACATCAATAATACAAAATTCAGGGGACAAGGAATATTATTTCACATCAACCAGGTTTCATGATTTTGTTATTTCTGTGTCATGACAGCTGAATTGCAGTTTTATATTTGCCACAAAAAACAATACCATTGCATTTAAATTAACAGACGTCTTTGCCTTATTCTATTTGGTATCTTCATACTGAATGTAAAGCTCAAATTGAGAGAGATGATTCTTAGATCTATTCGATAAACACCTTAGATTTACTTTTAAATCAATGAAACATTCGTCTTTAATCAACAGTCAGAGAGTAAAATATTTTTACAAAAATGTCTGTGTGAGACACACGCTTTCATTTTGTATGATCTGCTGATTTTTACAGCAAACTGCATGCATGTGTGCAAGTGAGAGAGATAGAAAATGACAAGAGTGAGAGATGTGTTTAATGAGTCCATGAGTATGAGGAATGTAAATAACTGGGGTCCACAAGATAGATTTACTGCCCAAAAACAACAACTTGTGTCATTCCTCTTGAAATTAAGTCATTATCATTATTATGCCTGTCAACCTTATCCAAGCAGGTCCTGGAAATGGTGAGACTGTAGTCATCTCATGAATTTTAATCTGAGCCGTTTGAAAAGAGAGAATTAAGAAATCTAATGAAACTCCCGCACACAAGACACAAATGTTATTTAACTTCCATTAAAAAATCTAAATGAGAAAATATGAATAAAAAAGAAATGTAGAAAAACTTCCTTTAAGTCTTAAGAATTAGGTAAACTAAAACAAAAGCAACTAAATTTGATTCAGCAAAGTTATAAATTGTGAAAAGAGTGTAAGGATGTATGATGGGAAAAATTTAAATAAGCTACATTTCCACTAATACATTACTGATGCATGCTGATTATCAGTAATTTTTTGTAAAATTTTCTTTTTTTTATGAGCAATGATTCAAGATGATGTTAGTACCATATAACCATATTTTCTGTATGTTTCTGGACAGCACAAATTTTTTTTTCCTGTCCAAACAACCAAAAATATTTCATTCAATGTCCAAAAACAAGCATATTAATGAGAAATCCTTGCACAAGCAATAAACCCACACATGATTCTCAGCTATCCCTTAAGTCATAAAATACAAATAACTGTCTATACTTGCTGACAAGTCAATCTGCAAACAACTGGGACCCCAATATGCTGTTGCAAAATGCAGTGGCAGAATAAGGTCTCTGCGATTTGTTCTACTTACTGATTACTCTTAACAATCTGCATAGACCCAGGTCTACCAGCATCTTATGCAATGGCTGACCTGGGTCTGTGAAGTTTACAGTTGGACATAACTTATAAATGAGAATCACACCTAACGTGTACATTAATGAAAATAATTGTTTTGTCTACTCTGTTTCAGTCCACAAGAAAATGCAAGCATACTGAAAAACACAACTTTGCAGGTAAAGCAAAGAATTTGCCATACCTTACTCTCCGACTACCACAAATGAAAATCTGCACGCATATAACTCTAATTAGTTCCAGTGATTGTCATCAAATAAAAACTTAAAACAGATAAGATAGGATGAATTTTGACTGTAATTTTCCGGGCAGTTAAATCAATATCGCATTGTGGCAGCAAGTAGGAGAAGTTGAATGTCGGTCTCTTTTATTACAAACATAAACAATGAAATGATCTCACATTTTGTGGTACAGTACTTAAACTAATATAAGACTACATGCGATGTAAATTACATTCCAATACTCACGAATTCATCAGATCTAAAACAGATGACATAAGGATCTATTTGGTGCTAGGCTATCATTTAAAAATATATTATTATCTACTTAAAGTAATTATTTGACTCGATGCAAGTATTATCCAGAATGAAAATGTTACAAAAATTCTCAAATCAAGGATTTGATTTTAATGGTTTTAAATTTTTAATAAAAGGTGACATGTTCTTCTAATGTTTTCATAACTGAGATTCTTTCTCTATAGGTGAGTTATACAGTTTTAAAGAAATGTTATTAGTTATATCAGTGTCAGTAATCTAACAAATAATGAAAAATATGGTGCTACCAATTTTTTGACCATTTAACTCTTACATGTAACTTGTAGAGAATACTTTCAATTTTTAGCAAGCCATTCCTCCACTTTCCAAAAGTGGTATTAGGCTGTTTCATTGTCTTATAATTGCTGAACAACTCTGTCTGAAAAAAAGGGTCCATAAATAAATTTTTTTTAAAAAAACAATGCCCAAAATTACAAGGCAGGAAAATATTATTTTGGCAAATGTTTTTTTAATCAGTGTCCAAAGACATAGAGAAAATATGGTACCACAGAAGAATCCAGCAACCAGAGTTAAATAATTAGGAGCTGATAATAAGAGATACAGGAATATATAGATTCCATTATACCAGAAAACGATGTCTACAGTTACCTCTAACAAATGATGAGCTATAGCCTGAAGCCTTTGTGTATAGTTTATAACGTTGAACCAGAGGAACAATACTGCTCCCCTCTTTTACCTGAAGGAAAAATACAGAAAATCCTGTCTAATGGTCAAAGGTTCTGTAAAATCAAGAACTTTTCATTACAGAATAAAACAATGTTCTTCTACACCATCAATAAAATGAATATCACTGGTTCAATAAAATTCTCAGTTTGTAAGTCCTGGACTTAAGCCATGAAATTAAAGTTAAGTCTGCCTTAAAAGTGCACTGGTAATAACAAAAACAATAAGAATAATAACTACAGGCAACTGTGTCTTAATCAGCCACCCATAAGAAAAGGCCAAACTGCCTTATACACGTGTGACAGCAGAACACTGCTTCACATTTCAAACTTGTTTCTTGAACAAATACTATGCATCATATATAATTATCATTATTTTTTGACAGGCAATAGGCATCATTTCCTATTTAAAGAATTAACCACAAATATGTATCATTCATAAATTCTGATGGAAATGAGCCTGTCATAGATTTCTTAAAATTTTCTCCCTGTCTGTTTTCCAGTGTAGTATATTTTTGCACTTTCTATACTGCATCTGGAATTGGCTTTCTCTAAAGGAACAAACCAAGACCAAATATAGAAAGTGTCAACCTAAAGACCGAGAGGTTACTTATATTCCAAGACTTGTGATTCCTTTTAAGTTGAACATTGTTCATATTAAGTATTTACTATCATTTACATGTGACCAAGTTTTTGTCCTCAGTTGTGTTCTTGCAGAATTTGGTATAGCATTCCTTCAAAATTCTGAACTAACATAATATCTTATATGAAACAGTGACTGTAGTTTTCATCCATTATCTTCTCTTGGATTTAAGAAGAGTAATTTAATGTTCACAATGATGGCTATCTGGATTGTACATTTTGATTATCTATTCATTTTTTTTAACCACTATGCATTTTGCACATACAGATTTTTGCAGATATTTTCTTCATATTACAATACTTCCACTGGTTTTTGTTTTACTTACAAAAATTACAATCCACCTATGTGAACAAAATAGCAGTGTCTGAAAGATGAATTTTATATTCTGAAATATAAGCAATTTGTACAAAGAGCTTACCACGATCATGATCAAAAACTATTATTATCTAGTCAACTCTAACAGAAATTGTTGAATAGGTCAAGTTTGATAAACAAAAAGCAGATTTGGGGAGACCTGTATAATACATCATCAGCCCTTCCCCACCACCACCCAGCCAAAAAGGGGGGAGAACTCTAAGAAGGACAATATACCCAAGTATTTATCCTAACAATGAATTTCTAAGAAATACTGTGGTTCTATCTGCACATGTGGTCACTGTATAAAGATGATTATTTGGGCAGGTTTACCTATTATCAAAAATCATAACAAATGTCATCTTCACAATGGCTACTAATTGTTTGTCAAAGAAAAAGGCTTAAAACATTTATTTGTACATCAGTATGAAGGTCAAGACTATAAACATATATTGATTGTTGAATGCTGATAATTTACCCCTGGTCTTACTCCATTCCATTAAATAATATCATCTTAAATACTTCTGATTTATATTTTGGCTAGATTGACCCTAGAATTTCCCAGGTAGTCCAGAAAACTCTTTTATAATGGTTTGAATACTGCAATGATGATACCATTCATGTAGGAAGTTGCCATATACATAAATTTCCCATGACAACTCAAGCCTTAAGCTGATATACCTGGTCAATCCAGAACAACAACTGGCTTAAGAAACACTGTTATGCCCACCAGGGCAATTTCAAAGCTGGTGAAATAAATATTGCAGCTTCCTGAATTGCACATTTCCTGTTCAACTGGTCTCAAGCAAGACATAATGCAACCAGCGGACTTATTTTGGTTTAGATATACATGTCACTTCTTCTTTTACCTTGCTTTAGTGTGATTGTAACTAAGTAGGCATTATACTCCTGCCAGACTAAGTTCAAGTACCACTGATTAACAAAACTACCAAAAAAAAAAAAAAAAAAATTTAAATAGAAAAAGTTTTTGATGTCTGCAAAAGAAATTATATTAGCTGACAAATTTAGAGAGATAGAGAGGGAGTTAATAGTTAGGGACATGTTCTCTGTTCTCTAGAAAGTGCAATTTTTCACTTATGTTTGGACCACAAAAAATGCTTGTACTTTACACTGAAAATGCGTTCATAAATTTAATTGAAAATATGCAAATTTTACAATGAGATTGATATATATGCTACAGACAAGAAGTCTCTTACACATTGCATGGAGTTATCTAATACAACAACTTCACTGTTAACATGCTCCTTGATCGATGTATGATGAATGGTACCAAAGGACTAAGAGGGTATAAATCTGATAGAAAGCAAGTTACCAATCAATTTTAAAGGTGACCAGAAACCAGTGATGAATGCAATCAAAACTAAATATATATTTGAAGTACAAACTAAATTAGACAAAACAATAGCAATAATAGAATATCATTACAAGACAAGTCATTGTGTTTTATTTTATTTCAACATAAATTATTTTTTAAAAGACGTAAGTCAACTTAAATTCTCTTTAAAACAGGTACTGTGACTGAAATAATTTAACCAACTTACATATATCAATCTGAATCTTAGGACTGCTGTAAACATTTGCCTAAAACTTATATTATCATTAGCAAATACTCTGCATTTTTAAAATGTGAAATTTTTATTACTAATGAGTTGTACATATTTTCAAGTTATTACCACCTTTGCTCTTTCCAATGCAATTTAGATATTCACAGCAATGGCAACCAGAGTCAAACTGTTTTTTTAAGTGTTGATCTGTTTACTCTAATTATACGATTGATATCCGAAGACTTGTACGATAATGCCCCATTTTGTTAAGGAAAGGCCAAGTGACCAGTATACTAAGGCTAAAAATAATCCATGTCCTCTGGCTATACCTACATTACATCTAGCTGAGAACAACCTGGCTGGGAAATATGCAGGCAGGTCAGGATCTTCTAATGTTTGTTTAACCAACTTTGAAATTCTGTATCAGCCAATCAGCAAGCTTGATAGTCTGGGTATCCCAGTTTGAAGATTGGGCAGTTACAGGAAATGTATCCATGAAGAAACATCCTAATTAGTCTGATTTATGGCCATGAAGCCTAGAACCATGAAAATACCAACATGTTCAAATATTTTGGTTGACCATTAAAGGGCTATGCTATGAAAATTTCCCATTCTGGATCTTGCTCTCATTTAGTTTTGGTCTTCACTCATTATCTACCAGTGTTTTATTTAATAATTCTCCTTTTCTTTCAATTATTTTTCTTTTCAAGTTAACAATTCATGAACTTAATGCTAAATTATATATTTCTGCAAGTTTTCTCTGCCAGAAACTGAGATTCTTTTGTCAGTAACTGAGCTTCAAAAATACAATATATTAAACTAGCAGTTGGCAGTAACTCTGCACAGCACTCTCTGATAGCAACTGGACAAACCTGGACACTTCTAATGACTAAATTTGTTATTTTAATTGACACGAAGATTCACATCTGATCACCATTTGTGATTCTGTCAGTCACTATTGCAAACATGCCTTAGTTTAACTGGATATGACATTTGGTGCAACCTTAGACTTTACACTTTAACTCTGTTGTCCAATTGACCTATCGCCACTTGTCAATCACGCTTTATCAATTAAGCAATCAGCAAGCGTAAATTAGACACACCTCCAGGCACTGCTTAAGTCCGCAACTTCCTCCGACAAGCTGCTTGTAGCAACAATGAATTGATTATGATAAGTATTTACAAATTTTGCAATGATTTGTTGATTTCTCGATCGATAACGGTGAAAAGAAATCTTGTAATTCTGATAGTCAGTATCCAGATCGTCTAAATGGAGGAATTAGATGTATTCCTTTCCCGAAACATAGGCGAAACTTCGATGGATAACGACTTGTCACGTGTACGATCAGCTGAATAAAGACACAATTGATGGCAATTACAACGTGTTTGTTCGCATAAAAGTATGTCCCGTTGATAGCTTGAAAAAAAAAAAAAAGAAATTGAAATTGAAAAATATATATGTAAAAATGAATGTTTCAAGAATACAGGTGGAGAACCCCCTAACTTTCGGGCTTTGATATATATTATTTATTCTTGTATATGAAGCACTGAACCCAAGGCTGCATTAGTTTAAAGTTGGAAAATTTACACTTTAATGTTGGCTTGTCCCAAAATTAATGATTTATCGTCTCGATCTTTCAGACACTAGAGTGACGCTTTACTTTCTCACTGGGTTGAAGGAAGGATGGGGATACAAAAATGTAATTAGTAATAAAGAAATACAAAATAAAGGTTTCAAATAACTATCTTCCGATATATTAAGCATGCATTTACATGTTTACATCAACAGACATCATTGATCAAAATTCCATCTGACAAACACAGCAGACCTTAAAATTATTATGTACAACAGTATACTTCTAAACAGTAATTATTTATGATTTTGTTATTAATTTTTAATTCATACTTCCAAGGCAGAATAAACATAAGTCAGATAAAATTAACAAGGATAACATTATATGCTAAATACATCAGCATCTTTTGGAGCAAGTTTCCTTTCATATGAATAAGTTCTTAAACAGCATTACAATTTATTGTTATTATTTACTGAAATAAAACACTTAGGTTATTAATGTACGAACTTGAACTATATATATAAATATTGTCTACTGCAGTATAATTAATGCAACATTGTAATTTTATATTTTTAAGAATAATACAAATCACATTAAATAAATATATCACTTAAATTGAAACATATTTCTTAGCCAAATACTGCATGTTTGTCAGAGGTTAAGTCACGTGATTTGGTAGGCAGAGCGATCTATCGTCTAGCGTAAGGTCAATTGTATAACATGGCAGGAAGAGCTGTTAGCAGTTTCATTCTGATCAAGAAGTAACAAACTATGCATTGATTTTTACTATGTCAACTTCTTAAGCTATTTCTCCTCCAAAATCGCCTTTACAATTTCTATGGCAAAATGATACTGTACTCCTATGTGAAGCAGTTTACTCTAAGAAAGCTCAATAAAGCCACAAGCCCTCAGACTTGAGTTCTTGAATATGAGCAAGTTCCATAAGTATCAGCATGTGGCACTTTGGACTTGGAAACTTTTCAACCCTTGATATCTGCCTTTAATATGTAATACATGATAATATTTACAGCAATATGTTTTTGGGGGATGCAGTGTTTATACAGAACTATAATAGGGATGCAGTGGCTACATTGTAATATTTACAGCAATATTTTGGGGGGGCTGCAGCTGATACATTGTAATATTTACAGCAGAATGTTGCGGGGGGGGGACTGTAGTGGATACATTTTAGTATTTACAGCAGTATGTCGGGGGGGGCTGTAATGGATACATTGTAATATTTACAGCAATATGCTGGGAGCTGCAGTGGATACATTGTAATATTTACAGCAGAATGTCGGGGGCTGCAGTTGATACATTGTAATATTTACAGCAGAATGTCGGGGGCTGCAGTGGATACGCTGTAATATTTACAGCAATGTGTTGGGGGCTGCAGTGGATACTTATTACAGGTAGCTTTATAATCCAAGAAGCATTTCTATTATGACAAGGTTCTACTGGGGACAGGTAGCTATTTAATGGAAGTGGTTTTTCAACTGAGGTTTGCTGTTATTTAGAAATAATACATGAAGGTATGTAAAGACTAAGGTAGACTCGTTATATACAAGTATATTCTTATTTTAAAACATGTATTGGTTTTATTCATAAAGGCCTATTTTACTGCAGCCAGCAATATAAGTTTACAGGCAACAGGATTCTCAATCTCTTAACAATGAAATTAAATGCACATATTGTAAGTCTAAAAGGTCCAAACTAATGTGAGAACCAGGTCTACAGCCACAATTACCTAAGTTATATCTGCTTAAATAAGAGAGTTTTAATAGACATATTACTCAGATTAGGCCATCATTAATATAACATTGCTGATACCTATTTCATAGATATGATATTAGATATGTGCAATATCCTGTCATAATGTTAAATGATATTACTTTGTCACAGAAGACTGAAGTGTAATGTTCAAGGATTCTATATATTCTTCAAATCTGTTTCAGTTACACTGCTGTCTGTTGAATAAGCCTAATAATTTTGTGTGATACATAGAACGTTACAGCCAACTTTGTATGGCAAGCATGATGATCATTAAATAACTGCAAACTATTGTTTGTCAAGGCCTGTAAAAGATGGCAATTACTCAACTCATTTCAAGGATTTAACATTAATCATCTCATTGATTTAACATGAAACAAGCTTGCATGCAAGAACCTCAATAAAGGAGTCTAGAGTATTATGTGTTAGCACTTGTGTGTATGGGAAAGAGTGTGCAGTGTTAGGAAGGAAGGGAGATACATACTTGATTACCTGAGGTAGACTGTGATGTGGCAGAAATAATCGATATGCTGCTGCCTTCTGATACATAACTCTCGGACATCTGAGCATCTCTTGCCACCTGAAAAACATTAAAGTGGTCTCCCCTTGAGATGACAAACTCTTTCAGTGAAAAGCAAATGGTTCCATAAAAATAAAACCTATCCTGAATGTAAATGGTAAAATGGAAGAACTGTCCTCCTCGTGAGCCTGATGGGGTAACAAAATGGTATAAATGTACTCTGTGCCAGACGGGATAACAAAATGGTATAAATGTACTCTGTGCCAGACAGGGTAACAAAATGGTATAAAATGTTTTACTCATGTGCCATATGGTAACAAAATGGTATAAATGTATTAGTTGTGTGCCATATGGGGTAACAAAATGGTATAAATATAATGCTCATGTGCTACATGGGGTAACAAAGGTTAAATTTCCAAGGGCAAGGCCACATCATATTCATTGCAGTAAATATCCACAACAATACAACAAAAAAAAGTTTTCATTTTATTTTCAGCGAAAAATTTATAGATTAGAAAAGACATAAGTCTGCACTGTTTATAATTTGTTATAAGTCATTTAGAATTTAAATATTAAGAGTCTATCCCACAGCACAGGAAATGTGATCTTGACTTAGGAAACTGAGTATCACTTAATTTTGGTCATGTTCAATTTACAATGATTTCTTTCTGCATTACTTTAGAACTACCATCTTTAAAATCATGCTTTCATGGCAGATGGATGACTAGCATTCCTTCTTTTAGGTACAGTATCTGGATGGATTTAAAAAATATGAATTTTTATGATGCACTCCAACACACCCAGAGACTATATTGTCAATCTTATAACACAAAACTAAAAGGTTTTGCAAAATTCAACAAACAATTTATTTCCCAGGAATAAAAAGTGAGAATTCAAAAAGGAACTTATGCATTAAATCCCAAATAATCCTAAATGTTCTATCACAAGTCCAAAGGTATATAGTGTTCCAAATGTATTCCAACATTGAATGTGCTGATGTACCACTAGTCTTGAATTGGTTGATGTACCAAAAGACTTGATGTAAAACAATGATATAATCCAAAATGTCTTTGAATGAATTCACAATAATACAAAAACAGTGTTTTCATCCAAAAAGTCAATGAGCACCTGGTAATTCCAATGAATAATTTAAATAATTGATTCCACTCAAATTATATCTGAACACAGCTAAGAGTGATTCCACAGACTGATATTAAAGTAGGACTTATATGTTACTGCATTTGTATGGGAAAATATGAATCAGTTTTTTCTGAGTAATACAAACCTTTGGGAGTGTAGTATTAGTAAAAACAAAATGAGTTCATATTTTCCAATACAAAGTAACCTTTTTATTAAATACTCATTTTGTTTTCCTACCTAAGGCTTAATAAGGGAATACACAACAAGAAATAAAGTGATTGAATTTATGCAGTATTTCAAAGTAAGTACACATCTGTAGATTCTTTAATAGACAGTGACATTAATGTGCACATAGCACCATCCAGCAACCTTTGAATTTCATGGTGCATTCAACATTAGTTTAAAAAATATTCTCATTTTGGTCTACTCAAACTTGAAATTTATAGTCATATTCTGATTGATTTCACATTGAAAAACTTGTGCATGGATGGATTTTGTTTTTCTGTTGATCCAACTCAATTTTGCGTTTCCGTTTACAAATGGAATGGATTTATTGGGTCAATTCAGTGCAGTAAGGAGAATGTAATATCAGTTGGAAATGTAGTCAAAATTACAGTACAACTTTGGTGTGTATGAGGTTTCCTATGACATGGGTCATGTCATTCAGATTTGCAAAACTAAAAAAGTACATTTTGAGCAAACTCAATGCATAAATATAAGTATAGTTATTACCATTCTTTTTACCAGTGAAAGAAGACATGTTTATGCCCTGTCACTTGCATGCCCGCTGTTGGAGGGACCCCAGCTACGACCTGTATCATACTGTGTATTTCTTCTATTGCTAGCCTAACATTGTATCAAAATTGTTAATGGAGAAAATTGCAAATTTTCGTCATCTTGGCTTATTGGCTCTGATGCTCTCAGCTTCCTACTAAAACCTTATGATGCATTTTTTTCTCGAAATTAGTGTTTTTACTTACTAGTAAAATTGTACATCTCTTACTGATGTGCAATAGCCCTTGGCCTCAGTATGTTTTTCTATGCTATTTTAATAGACCCTAGCGAGCTCTGGTCACAGTCTGAACCATTCTATTTGCCAAAAAGTTATGAATATTTCTCCTAAAGAACTGTTTAAATGGTCAGAATGGTATTTTCAATTACTATGTCTCACATGTTAGTTGTTAACACTGCATTCATTCGTTTGCTTGCTTGAAAGTTTCATTTCTGACTCAGTTAAGTTAACTTGTCCACATTGTTAATTTTATCGTCTCTACTTTCAAATGGACAAAAACAACTTGTTTAGTTCATCCACAAACAAATCTAATAAACCAACAGTTAAGGCGTGTTTGTTTACAAAGTGGTTCCTAATATACTATACTATTTTTAGACACGAGTATCGTGCACCATGAAAAAATATGGAAAAATACTGCACAATTCTTACAATGTAAAGTTAACAGAGAAAAAAATGAGCATATAATAATGAATAATGAATAATTTTGTTTACTATAACCTTATATAAAAATCTGACATACAATAAAATGACCAAGATGTGGGTCACAAGTTTGCTTCCAGAACATTTTAAGTTTATAAATAAGGCTAGACTGTGAATTCAAATATCAGTTAACAACTTATTTATAATATATAAACATGAACAAAAGTTAGCTATCAAAACTCTGTGTGTGTGTGTGTGTGTGTGTGTGTGTGTGTGTGTGTGTGTGTGTGTGTGTGTGTGTGTGTGTGTGTGTGTGTGTGTGTGTGTGTGTAAGATTTGGATTTTTAACATAGCGTTAACAAATTTTACAGTCATGTTGCGACAATGTCTGCAGTGTGGCAGTTTATAGTGATGTCTAGCACTGGGGCATCATGCTGCAGACATGTAGGATGATATCCCGCCCAGTCACACTATCCTGACACCAGGCTGACCAGTCCTAACACTAACCTCTCAAAGCTGAGCGCCTAGCGAAGCAGCTGTTAATACCATTTTTTAAAATAAGTATTTGCAGGGATCAAGCTGGGCTCAATGATCTACTGTTATCTGATGTAGCCACAGCTATAACAAACAGGCATTTGTTTGGTCCTTTGGAGAGGCCTTTAGAGACGCATTCAAAAACACATGAACCTTCACCAAAACATGCCTACAACCTTTGAACAAATGAAGTCAGGAACAAGCTTAAATAAAAGCATTGCTTCATTTTTCATAGTGATTGGAATATATTTATTGTGCAGTGAAGGTTTCCTGTTTGCAACAAAAAAGTTCATGTTTACAATTTTGCTGCAGCAATATATTTATTTTTTCAAAACAATGAAAACATAATTTGGATTTACATTGCCATTGGTAGCAATGGCAGCATAAAATCCAAATTATATCTCCAATATTTTGAAACAATAGATATCTGGCCATCAACTTAAAAGAAGGTGGGACATCTCATAAGAATGTCTGTCAAACATTTAAATTTGATCACATGTTATCGTTTCCCTATGAATAGCCTCATCCCCTTGGTACCCTCGGCATGATGGAACTTGTCTCTAGCTGACCAAAATCTAGGCCAATTTAAGTACATATACATGAAGCATATAAACAACTATACCGCCACATGCTGCTAGGATAATGAATCTGAAAGTGAATTGTTTCATGAAATGTGTTTGTTGACAATGGAATATAGATCAAACAAGGACTACCATTATATATATAGTATGTACACTGTATCAATGATATACCACGAGTTGTATAAATTTTTCATTAAAAGGAAACGAGGCTTGCTGTTTCCTTTTAATGAAAACTTTATACAATGAGTGATATATCATCGATACAGCATACATACTATACATATATTTTATTTATACCACATACAAATACTTATATTTGCCATCTGAACGGAGTTAGATTAATAAGAGGCAACTGTGTATTGACTGGGTGAATTAACTCAACATCCTTGCCATGCGTGTCCACTACAAAATGTAGTTGTCTTTTTGTGCCTATTCAAAATCACCTTTTCATATGGATAAGTTGATTGTTTTCATTTTTGAGTTTCTATTTTTATTCACACTGATTGAATCAATATAAGTTACACTTATGATTTATATGTGAAAGATCTGTTGTTGTTGTTGTTGTTGTTGTTGTTGTTGTAGGGTTTAACGCCAATTTTCATCATAAGATAGACTATATGTGGCAGCCAGTATAATTGGTGGAGAAAGAACCCTGGAAAACCCCGGGAAGAACCACCGACCCATGAGAACCTACTGGCAGGCTTTCTCACATGCCCACGTTAGCTGAGCCTGAGACTCGAACTCACGCAGACAGAGGTGAGATGGCAGTGATCCGTAACGGTGAGCGCTTTAGACCACTTGGCCACTTGGGGCCCCATACGTGAAAGATGGTTTTAATGAAGAAAGTAGAGCACTAGGCCTACAGACACATAGATTCTTGAATTCTAAACGCTCATCAATGCATTGACATACAAGCGCAAGGAAATTTGTGTGGAATAGAATCTAAGCGAAATGATGAACCAACAAGAGGTAATTAAAATATTTTAATATATTTAAAGTTGATCTAAGTCATTTTTTTGCTTTAATTAACATTACTACCAACCATAAAAATTTGTTTCTTTCTCTCTCTTTTTCTCTCTTCCTTCGGTCGGTTTGACTTAACGTTTACCATCATTCTTCATAGGTCCAGAGACATTGAGGTATTACACAAGCAAAAATCTGCTATTCTCATATTTTTACGGATTTTCGCCCTCACCTTGATACAATGGTCAACGTGGGGGGGGCGGCAGCCTTTGAATATTTTCATATTAAATTAATAAGAATCGATTTTTAGAACCTTATAATAGGTTTAAGAAACAATAACAACATCAACAAAGCCTTAAATACATTACATATGTGTGCCCCATAACCAAGATATTTACCTTACTGTTTCAACTGGCAACTGCAACTTTGTATCATTGATAATATGAACACTTTAGATAGGTCCCAAGGGAAGTGTAAACATACCATTATGAAGAACGATACTGTAGGTTACTTGGTGCAGTTTCAGTTTCAATGTTTTTCATTCAGCCCAATTTCTTTTTCTCTCTCACTCCAGATTTCAGCATATTTTGTCCCTTGGGCATGAGAGGGGAGGGGAAAACGGAAAAAGAAATGATTGCGATTAAATTGTGTAACATGTTAAATTCATTTAGAAAACGGGGATTATTACTTTTTATTGTTATTTTCATATGTCACTAATGATTAATGAGTAGAAATTCATCACTGATCTATAGGAATAGACCCAACAGCACACAGTTCCAAGAAATGTTTATGTATGCGTATTACTGCGCCATGGGTGGATCACAATTTGATCTACCAATAGTACTGGTATATCAAATTGCTTTATACCAACACTTTAAAAGCCATGTTATTTTAATGTACGTGGTATATATATATATATATATATATATATATATATATATATATATATATATATATAGATAGACACACACACATACACAATATGTGTTAGATGTGTTTTCTAATGGGATTTGACTGATACATGAATTTTCTAACATGTGATCTAATACTCGAATTTGTGGATTTTTCATATACATCTCCATTATTTAATACATTGTGGAGTATACTACAAAAATGTAAGTTGTCAATATACAAGTGGATTTTGGACTAGTTATGTTCATTTAATCAAAATTTCCATTGGTTTTTCAATCTCTCTCTCTAAATCCTAGTCACTGAGGACAGGTCACCTCTTATAAATTCACCTGTATGTGAAATTTCAATCTATCTTCAGCCCCCCCCCTTATATAAACGTCCGCTTATGTCGACATTATTACCTTGGTCCCGAGGATGTTGAGACAAAGAGATAGTACTGTATTATGAAAATGGCAACATTTTTTAAAAATTGGCAACAAAATATTGAGGTTGGCAATTTTTTTGGCAACAACTTTTTTAAAGCCAGCGCCATCCCTGATTTGGTACGACTCGGCCCAGGGTTCGAACCCACTACCTCCCACAACCAAGGCAGGCACTCTAACCAATAGGCCACCAGATCAGTGAGCTAATGAAACATGTTGTTTACGAAAGACCATTAGCTTGAATTACAGCAAACAATCAAGAGAAAAATTAAGCACTCAATACAGATATACATAAAAATATGTATGCAAATGGTTGCTTTTCCCCTCTAATATTCTGACATTTTCTTAATAGTGATCGGTTTTTGAAGAAATGTGTATAAATGCACAAATATCTCATGAATATTCATGTTTTCAGAACTTAATCCTCTGTAATTGCTGCTCACGAGGACGTAACATGAGACCACTCGATTTCAGTGCCATCTTCAACAACATCATCACTAGAATTGTCTGATATGTGACTGGCTTGAGGATTTGTTTGTTCCCTATCGCTGTGCCTATTGATATAAACATCTGCCCTCTGTTATTAGGAGTATTACTGCTAAAATGATAAAAATATATCAGTTTTAACTTGTTTTGTCATTTAATGCTCTGTCCTGCCAAGCTTGCCCCAGCATCAAGCTTGTGCTCTCCTGACCTTACTAAGCAACCAACTGGATCTAAGCATGTGACACACAGGAAATACAAAATGTGATTCAAAACTATATGTGATGACAATCCACTGAGAGTGAAAAACGGAATTTTAAAATTAAAAACAGGATATAAAAAAAGAAGTGAATACACGATGAAAAAGTGTGCACAATTTTTATTTGTTCTGTGATGATGCCCCCAGAAAACTGAAAATTTAGTGGTAAATCTTAAATTTGGGGGCAATTTTCATGAATGCGCATCCTAGATGCAACCCTGTCTAAAGATACCAACATGAAGCCTTCAGTAAATCAGAATAAAATAAAATAAACTAGGTGAATCCTAGAAGGTATGGGCGCTAATAATTATTAAAATCAAGGGTTTATTAAATGAATCTGCTGCAGATAATTTGTAAATGGAATTATAAAACACACTGATGAAAGATTCAAATTTTAATCATAAATTTTGGCAGACTCTATGACCAATTTACTTTCATTTTAGAGTGTTTGAAATGGGCATGCAATACCTTTTTTGAGCTTCTGTCCTTGGATTTCTGTATAGCCTGCAACACAGCCACAGTGTCCAGTTCTTTCTGAGATGCCTTCTCCTTATCCAGGGTCACCTGAAGGGACATAATTCTTGCATAGAGAAAGACCATATGACATCAATGTAGCTATTTTAATGTTTCAACCAGATTTGAGAAACAAGAGTCCCTGAAAGGGACTAACATTCTATTGGCTGAAAAGAATTTCCAAGAATTCAAGATAAGACCATTTCTTCTTTTTTTAAGTCCTAAGTGTTAAAACCATCTCTGATATTCTTGAACAAGATGTTCAAATTAGTCACTTTGGTAGTCACACTAGATGTAAGATAGGCACCATTTTCATTAGGACAAAATTGGACACCATTAAATGACTTTTGGTGGAAACACCATGTTCATATGACCATTCATTAAGGAAAATTATTGACATGGCTTTCAATGTATTCATTGTGGCAGCCATAACTGACGACAGATTGGTACCATTTCCATTGAGGATCAATTAAGATATCATAATTAGTCATCTGGAAAAAAATGCAATATCAGTCTGACTTTCCATTTAGAAGGAAAAGCAACAACAAAATTTTCAAGATGGCTGCCATGGTGGCCATATTGTTTTCCCAAGTGGAACCATTTTCAGCAAGGATGAAGTCTTTGGGTAAAACCCAAAATCAATATGATTTTCTCTTCAGAAGAAGTAGTAACAGGATTTTCAAGATGTTTGCCATGAGGGCTGTATCGCACATCAGATTGGCTTCATTTTCATTTAGAACTGTCTAGATATAATAAGTTTTAAGTAAAAATATGTTGATATGACCATCCATTCAATAAGACTAGAAATAACAAGATTTTCAAGATGGCTGTCATGGTGGCCATACTTGCTGAATGAGCAGCACCATTTTTCTTCAGGACCAACTAGACCTTGGGATGAATGTATGCATATTGTTCCATGACAATCCTCAAAGAAATTTAGGAGTAGCAATATCAACTTTGTGCTAACATGACAAATTACCGATTTTGGATGATGGATGACCAACGACAGGCCATCCCGCAAATTCTCCTGTTCTATGACCTGAAGAGCTAAACATGAGAAAGGTTGGTCTGCTTCTTCTGAAAAATTGACTCAACAGCATTATCATAATATAGGCCAACATCATAATAAAATGAGGTATCATTTACAAAGTCTAATGAACGTGTGATTTGCGTGAAAAAAGAAATAAATAACTTTAATTCTTTTAAAACACTCCTATTTGATTCCTCCAACCATATTCAAGCATTAAAATCATCACTCTTTAGAAAGTTCAGACTTCTTGTGGGTGTGGTGATTTTTTTTTCTTCTTTGGCTCAGCCATACCTGAATCAAGTTCTTCATTTGAAGTCTCCCTTTTTGTTTGACCTTTTGATTAGAAACCATGACCCCTGCTTTATATCATTAAACAATACATCAGAGAGTCGGTATGGATTAGAAAATTCATTGGCATCATGCAACAAAACAAACCCCTTCTCCCTGAGGCATTATGTACCACAGTTTAAACAGTTATTGTTCTACAGGTAATAACCCTTTTTGTAGACGATAAATATTGACTGTGGGTGCTACATGTTCAGTACATTGTGTGCTCTTTTAATGAAATCCAGATGGCTGCCTTTTATTTCCAAACACACCTGTCAAAGAAATCCCACAAGTTATATTATTAACATTTATCACCTAGACACCTCAAAATCTCTGACATGCATCAAAACAATCTCTGAGCAGTCGATTGTTTTGAAGCTACCCTCGGCTAGGTGGAAAAAAAAAAGAGAGAACCACAACAAATAGATCACCTTTATTTTAAAAAATACCAACATATTAACCACACCAACTCGTATATTGCAACTTGCTTGTTATTTTTACCCTTCCTAGGCATGTGTACAACTCACCCCATATGGAACCTCTCACCTTTGGTGCTCTAAGATAAGCCATCATACATGTACCGGTATTTCTACTCTCAATACTAAAATGTTTCTGTCATAAATATCTTCAGAATTATAATTCCAAATTCTTTTTATTTAGTTTGTATTAATATGTTAATTACACAGAAATAAAGGTAAATTTTAATGATCACTGATTAGCAGAGGGTTAAACTGTGGATTGCAAGATTACTAATATGGCGGTTCTTTTGGAAAATACGCACACAATTGTGGCTCTAATACATGTATAGCTGCATTTTCTGGTGGATGGATATGTATCAAATAGACAAAATAGGCAAGTAATGCCTGTTTTTTATTCATTGTCCTTTCCGTGGTGTTAGACAAAATACTTATTTTACTTCAAGGCAGCACGTCGTCATGTGAGCTAACGGTAACTTCATTACGGACATGGGAGGGGGGGGCACAAATTTATCTTCCCATTTGTTTTAGGACACCAAATTAAAGAATTTAATATGTCTTCGGACGACAAAAAAAGTAATTATTTGTTGCCGTCTGAAAACATGCTGTAAATGTGGTATAAATGCAGTCATGAGCGTCTACCTGCAGAATGCAACCAGCAGCCATGAATTTTAGGTGAAATATGTGCTTTGACATTAATGAATGCATCACAAAAACATATCACCACTGACCTTGATTTAATCCTTTGTAATATTACCAATTAGGAGGGTCTGAATGCAAAGTGCAAATTGTTCTGGACAACACTGCTATAAATAACTGTATTGCAGAAACAGAGATATACACTAATCACCTTTTGTGACCATGACCCCTTAAAATACTAAAGAGACAGCATAAGATGTTTCTGGTGAAAAGTCCAATATTAATTTTCATTCAGACACAGTAACGATAACAAGATTTTTGAGATGGTCACTGTGGCAGTCACATCGGACATCAAAATGGCACCATTTTTTTTGACATCATAATAAGTTGTTGTTGTTGTTATAGGGTTTAACGCCATTTTTCAGCACAAGATAGGCTATACATGGCGGCCAGTATTAATGGTGGAGGAAGAATCCTGGAAAACCCCGAGAAGAACCACCGACCCACGAGAAGCTACTGGCAGGCTTTCTCAGACATCATAATAAGTCCTTTGGTGAAAACATCATGGCAATGTTACTTTCATTCACAACAATCAGCAATAACAAGATTTTAAAGATGGCCACTGTGGTGGTAATATCAGTCATCAGATCAGCACCATTTTCATTCTGGACCAATTGGACATCATAATAAGCCTTTTAGCAAATAACCCTATGTCGATATGACCATCCATTCAGGAGGAGGAGTGGTAGTAACAAGATTTTCAAGATGGATGCTGTGGTGGCCATATTGAACATCAGATCAATACCATTTTCATTTATGACCAGCTAAACATCATAATAAGTCATCTGGTGAAAACTCCATTACAATACTACTTTTCGTTCAGGACAATCAATGACAACAAGATTTTCAAAATGGCCACTGTGGTGGCCATATCAGCCATCAGATCAGCATTATTTTCATTTTGGACCAACTCGACATCAGAAGAAGTCGTTCAGCAAAAATTGTATGCTGATATGAAACATCCATTCAGGAGCAGTAATAACATGATTTTTAAGATGGCTGATATGGTGGCCATACTGAACATCAGAGTGACATAATTTTAATTTAGGACCAGCTAGACATCCTAACGAGTCTTCAAGTGAAAACCTCCTTGTCAATATGACTTTCCATTCAGCTGTAGTAACCATAACAAGATTTTCAAGATAGCTACTGTGGTGACCACACTAGACATCAGATCATCACCATTTTCATTTACAAATGACATTAAAATAAGTCTTCCAGTGAAAACCCCATGTCCATATGACTTTCTGTTCAGGAAGAGTAGCAATAACAAGAATTTCAAGATGGCCACCGTTGTGGCCATATTGGACATCAGATGTGCACCATTTTCATATAAGACCAACTAGAATGAATAAGAAATCTTTTAGTGAAAACCCCATGTTGATATGATCATCCATTCTGGAAGAACAGCGATAATATTTTCAAGATGGCCAATGTGATGGTCAAATTGGATGAATGAGCAGCACTATTTTCATTTAGGACCAACTAGACCATGGGATGAATGTGTGTGTAAAGTTTCGTGGTAATTTTCTAACTAATTTATTAGAAGAAGCAATAACATACTTATGTTAATGGACAGATGAACAACAGACAATAGATCCTCCCTTAAGTTCTTCTGGTCTATGAACAGTAGAGATAAAAAAAATGCCTTGCTGTCAAAATTGGAGTACAGACAGCACAAATGAAATAGCAGCAAGAAACCATCCTTTGTTTAGGAAATACATGGCTGCTGACTGCAGAAATCAGGTGACCAAAATATGTATGACATTTATATAGTAAATTTACCAGGGAGAAACTAGTACGGCTAGAAACCAGGTGACCACTACATAAATAAGACTGTTTTAACAGGTTTGACTATACTGTAGTATGAGGTATTAGCTAGTGAAAAAAAAAGTACCTCATTGACCCTGTCTCCAAACATGGCTAGTGTCCTTGTACGGTAATCTAGAACAATCGTTACTGGGTTACCAATTAGCAGGAAATTTTCCAGGCATGGAAGTGAACAAACAGATTGCACCTCTTCAACCTGAAATGTAAAGATCATCCTGAAAACCTTTCATTAACGTAAATCTTAAAGGTGCAAAACATTTTATTCCTTTTAACAAAGCTGAAAGACTAGACTAATTCTAACATCCCATAAAAGGGAGTAAAAATGTAACTTTAACGACTTCCTCATTTAACACATTCTATTATCATGTTTGCCATGAATTTTTCAAATGAATTGTCCAACTGAGACTTGCAGCGCAATTTTGTTTTGAATTGATGCTAGTGCCCCAGACTGTGAGCCCTCACAGCTTATTTCAGAAAGCGACAAAATCTTCAACAGAAAGCCAACTTAGAACAGGACAGAATCCACCCTCAGGTCACAGTTGCTATAGGCGGCACCATTGCCAGAAACTCTGGTTATTGTTACCTTGGGAAACGTGACACTGGATGACCGTGGAAAGCAAATTTTTAACTAAATTATGTTTCTCTGAGAATACTTACCCAATCACATTACATTAGGAATATTAGCCTCATAAACCCTACTAAAATACAAAAATAACTTTATCTATTTCAATAGACAAAGGGCAATAACTATTGTCCATTACCTCCCATTGGCACCTCTAGGTGTCGCTAGTTTTTAGCTGAGTGAGTCACTAACAAGGATGTTTGCATGATGGGGTGGTTGGGAGGGTTTTTTAAATAATGTGATTGGGTTAGTATTCTTGGAGAAACATAACTTACTTAAAAATTTTATTTCCCTTTCAAATATGTTCCCAAACCACATTATGTTTGGAGAATAAGCAACAGCAGGAGCGGTTGATGAGCATCCGACCTCTACCTCTGGTATCCTTCTAGGGAAGAATAACTGGATTCCCCATGTGAAAGTTAACCATTCTCTTAATTACATATGCAATATAGCCTGGAATAACTTGACCTGTGACCTTAACATATGCCTAAGACAATAAAACACTGAAATCTTCATACCTATAAAATTTCATTGGTGAATCCAGCAAATCTAACAGACTGTCTTGATTGATCTAGTTGGGTCTGGTGGCCATCTGTGCTGCTGCCACTGGACCTACAAGATTCAAGGTTTGCCTCTGCGATGCTAAATCTCTGAGATGGCGGCCTAAGAAGGTTGACTGCATACCAGCCAACAGCTTCTATTATATCTCATATCAAAACATTGCATTCAAACCTGAGGCTGACATAGATGGCTTGAAGCTTCTGAGCAGCAATCTTTGTGAGGTGACGCAGAATGTGTTCAATATCGTGGAGTGGTCATACCTCTGACAGAGATATTAGGCCAACTGTTTCTCCTCAAACAGCCAAAGAAAAAGAGTTGGCCAATTGAGGTATTGAGGCCACACTGAGGAAAGATATGACTGAGAAAATCCTTAGGCCGCTTAACATCCTTTCACACTGGTGGGGGCTGAATGGTTCCAAATGCCCATATGGATTGAGCGGCTAGGTGGTAGGACAGTCCCTGACTTTCCTGGCTCTATTCTTCCTTGAAAGTAATGGTGACCTGAATATGGTTGTCTGGAAAAAAGGGTATGACAAGATTTTGGGACACATGGGTTGCAAACATGTGACACGTCATGTCAGGAGTAAAGAGGCTGAACCCGTCAAAGTATTGGCTATGGTATGGTGAGCAGCTCTGGTCAATTACCCTAGCAATTCTGGCTGTCACCTCCCAAGTGTGGCTATTGCTGGGTGTGTCTGTTGAGTCTGAAAGGTGCCAATGAGGTCAAATCCAACAAAGAAGATACAACAACATCCCAAACCAGCTCTGATGGAGTACATTTGTCTGCCTTATAATACAAACAAGTAGATGTATAAACAGCAACTATATTCTTGTCAAGTGCCGGGAGATCAGTACTTAAAGTGTCTGTCACCTTAAATCTGTCTCTTCCTCCTCATCGAGATCTACCAATTCTTTATAATAGCAACAGGTGGTGGAGGGCATTCTGAAGTACCCAACACTCTATAAATGTTCTTGATGGCTGCTTGATAGCTAAACTTCAGTCCGTTCCATTGTAGGATCTGAGTAAAATGTGAAGGATGGTAGATTTGATAGAGTTCTTTCACATTCACTGTGTTGAGGCCCAAACTAGGTCTACTTGCAGCTCTGGAGAAGACATACCACGTGATATGTAGATTCAATTCCATCCCTATGAAAATGTCACTAACTCCCCTCTGTGGTCAAGCAGTGAATGTATGGAAGTCTGGCACAGCCAGGACTGCTGGCTGGTTTGTGTGGTGAATGATTGGCCTGGAAGCTGGTGGTCTAGAGGACGGTCTAGCTATCGCCAGTACCCTCTGCTCCAAAGGCCTGGCTGGGCAGAGAGATTTCTCACTGAAATCTGTGTCATGGAAAGGGCATGTTGCCAACAGTACAGTTAGATGGATCGTTGTCACTAAGATCCCCATAAATCATAGTTGGTTGAACCGATTCAAAGGAAAAGGTCCCCATGTTGGAATGGCTGGATGGCCAGTGATGGCTGGATGGCCGGTGATGGTGCAGTTTCATTATGCATTACATCCAATGGATCCGGTACAAATCCCATGTGTCCAGACTTACAGGCCCAAAAACCATGCTCAGACATGCAAGGGGACTTACACCCACTGAGCTGTCTAAAATTGGGGAAAACTGCCCCAATGAATCAGAGTTGACTGGGCCATCATCTCAAAAGGTCTCCCATGCTGGACAGTCAGTGATGGCTGGACAATTGGTAATTGTACAGTGGTATAAGAAGATGGATCCAATTGAATCAATACGAACCCAATGCACCCTGACTTACAGGCTCGAAGGCCATGCTCAGACATGTGTGGGGACTTAGGCTCACTGGGCTGCCTAAAATTGGTGAATGCTCCCCAAAGGGTCAGTATCGGAAACAATGAACCATTGACTGTCTTCCTTGATTGATTCCGTCTTTCCTACCCTTCAGTGCTGAATGGACCCTGACTCTGAACATGTATTGCATGCGTTTAATAAACATTTCTCATGAAATTCCACAAGAGAACAAAGCATAGATTAGCAAATCAGTATGTGACTGACTCTCTAAAAGCACAGATTAGCAAATCAGTATGTGACTAACTAGCTAATACAGTAGCCCAAACTTCATCTGACCATGTATTATAGATGCTGCTTGTCATAGACAGTGTATACTTAGTATGAACAAAACAAGAGTCATGGTAGACTTCCATGCTCTGAAGCTGCATAAACAGCATTTAAATGGCATTTTGCTGAAACAACACAAGAAGAGAAAGCAAGCATAAATTAGTAATTCATCAAGTTATTAACTCACTAATATAAATATATTCCCTATATTAATGAAGTAATCAAAAAAGTCAGTGTCACATTCAAAACTTATAGACTATGCTTTGAACTTAGGTATTTCAAGTATTTAGTTAACCATTCTACTGAACCTATACAAGGGAAAAACAAAGCATAAATTAGCAACACAGCATGTTAAAAACTTGCTAAAACCAACTTCATTGTAAACGGAGCAAATGAAAACATGAACGTCATGCTAACTTGTAATGACCTTGCACAAGTCCCTAAAGATAGCACAATCACTCAAATTTGGCAGAAATTGTAATAAGAATGTATACAACCTGCAGTAGAATGATTAATCCACACAATAAATCCAAAAGGAATATTGGATGAGTCAATTAGAACACAAAAATTGGCTTGGATTGTTGGACGATAAACTGGACAATGTTGTCCAGTTCAGCAGTGAAACTAAAAACTGGTGACACCCGCCGGTACACAGGGGGCATAATGGGCAAGAGTTATTGCCCTTTGTCTATTGAAATGGAATAAGACCATTTTCATCATTTAGTAGGGCTGGATTTGTGAGGTTGCAGGCTGATATTCCTAACATAATGTGATTGGGGAACGTACTCAAAGTAGAAACTAACTAGGCATTGTTACAACAGCTGTTACACAATAAGTCACTGAAAATTTTTACATGAATTGATCAAAGGTACTGAGAAATAAACATACTATGTAAATGAAAGCTTTCTTTGAATATAACTGAATTGGATTAGAAATGTGCATACAGGTGACCATATAGATCATGTGAAAAATTCATATTTTTAAACATACTTTTGGTAGAGTCTACAATTATGTGATGTCAATAAAAGAATCAGGAAAGTGCCGGATATCCATCCTTTCTCATTTTATTGTTCTCTGTTTCTTCTCCTCCCTTGCTTTTTTTTTCAAATACCAAAGAAATATTAAAAATAATTGACTAGATGTAAAAGTTTTTAAAGAAATAAACTGAACAATGAACTTTCACTCTTGCAAACAAATTTTAAAAAATCCTTGAAAGGACAGACACTCAAACATGTAAAAAATATTTTCAAGAATCCAGGACAGTACCATTTCTTCTTTTTTCAACTGTCAAGTGCTGAAAAACCTTTTTTGACATTCTGGAATTCTATTAAGAGTTTTCTACTAGCCACTGTGGCAGCCATACTGGATGTCATGTTGGCACCATTTTCAATCAGGACCAACTAGACATCATTATTAGACTCTAAGTGTAAAACCTTATGTCAATATGACCATCCATTCAGAAGGAGTAGTTATAACAATAATTTCAGGATGGCCATCATGGCAATCATTTTGTTTGTAAGATCTGTATAATATTCATTGAAAACAAACTATATAAGAATTCTTTTAATTTGTGAAAATCCCATTTTGATATAGGCTTCAAATCAGTTTCATTTAGGACCAACCATACACCATAAGAATTCTTCTGGTAAAAACACCATGTTGCTATTCCCATACATCCAGTTGGAATAGCGATAAGATTTTTAAGATGGCAAGCAAGGTGGCTATATTGGATGTCATATCAGTGCCCTTTACATTTAGGATTTACTATACATCACAAGAAGTCTTCTAGTGAAAATGCCAAGTCAATCGGATTATTCATCTATAATGAATAGTAATAACAGAACTTGCAAGATGCCTACTAATGGGGTCAGATCAGTAACATCCTCATTTAAGACCAACCAGACATCATAGGCCTGCTTGTGACAACCCTTGTCAATATGACTTACCTTTCAGTGATCAGATAACAACTGCAGTGGTGGCCATATAGGTAGTCAAATCTGTTCCATTTTCATTTAGGATCAACAAGACAGCATAACAAGTCTTTTCACGAAACTCCCATGTAGATATGATTATCCATTTAGTGGAAGCAGTGAAAACAGGATTTTCAAGATGACCACTTTCATTTTAGACCAACATTATAAGGTGAATGTGTGCATAATATTTCAAAGTAGCAATAACAAAACACGGTTGTAGACAGACTACAGACAACAGGCCATCCTATAAGCTCTTCTGGCCTACTACCTTCTGGAAAATAAGGGCTCTGATTCCATCAGCTGCATCAGAATGGGGGGGGGGGAATTTTGTAGCTGACGTATCTTTTATTTCAGAATCTGTCTTCAAAAAAGAAGTCATTCATGACATTTCTGATTCCAGTGTTCGCTAACAAATGGTGATTTTTACTAAAAACAAACTTTAAATATCAATCTCTTTTTAGAATAATGGCACTGAATGTATGAAATTTAATAAAATAATGTGAAACATGTGTGATAATAAAAAAATGGCAAATATATCAGACACTTTAGCATTGCAATACTAGCATCAGTCAAACTTTATTTCACCAACATATCAAACTTGCGTTGAAGTAATTAACAATTGTAATGTTGCTAAATGTTATAAATAAATCTCTGCAAATAAAGGTATGAATTTAAATGTGGTTTTCACAAGAAATATGTTGTTACTGGAGAAAAATCAATATTTGAAAAAAGCACAAGTACTTAAAAGAATTTGTATTTCACAGTATTTGACCCTTGTGTCTGTCATTTTGTATGCAATCTGTGCATCTGATTTCATGTTATTTCAGTACACTGTGTGGCAGACTTTTGCCTTATTTTTGTTAATTTTGCAAGACCTTTCATTATTTTTTTCCCTTCAGATTGTCATTAAAACTGGTAAAGAGTCAAACATATCTACTGGGAATAAAGTGCGCAGGTTCCAATACCGAGATCATTAATTACAACACCACACAGTTTATTCTACCCTGCAGCTCGACATTTTCTCAAACAATATTTTTTTTTTTGCTTTTTTGTCTGTTAGAGAAATTACTGATTTTAAGCCACAAGAGGTATCATTTTTATAATGTTTTTAAAAAAAAATTAAAATTTACACATCTTGCATTCTAAAACTTGTCTGGGATGTGTTACTGTCATATCATTCATGTATCAGCAACATAATACAAGTCAACATACCTGAGAAATTTGATTATGGCTTACATCTAGTGTTTCAAGAGAAAACAACTTGGAGAAACCTAAAAAGAGAACAAGAGAATATTAAATGAATGAATTATTCATCAGAGTGCATATGGACATATTCATACAAAGCTATAATGTCAGGTAATTTGATTCATGTCAGCAGTTATACACTTATGGGTTAACCGATTCTTTTAGCATCATGTAGGAATTTTCTCCCTTTCTATAATGGAGTTACCTTCCCATAGTAACTATTTTGATAATAATGCAAAATAATACATATGAATTCTGAATTCATTTTTTGCTGACTTTATGCTAAAAAAATACACACTGCATGGTTCTATTTTATATAAATACACAATTCTATATGAATTCATTGAAAACTATTTCTTTACGATTGGTTTAAACTCATGAAAAAGCTAATTGAGCTATATACTTTATAATAAAATACCTTCACAGAAAAGGTAGCTTGTGCAACACACTCATGGGGAATAAATATTGCTGTTGCCCAGAAGTAGAGTCACTACCATATATACTCGCGTATAAGCCCATTTGCATATAAGCCAAAACCACCACCCCCAAACTCAACGGGTATAAACACTAAACAGTGCATGACCCACATATAAGCCAACCCACAACTCCGAGATATCACAAGATGTATGCGGTAAGTTCTAAATGCATTTATTTAGGCAAACTTATATTAACAAAAAGTACATGTATACTTATCTCGGGCTTGGCATGTATAATTATTAAAAAGAAATGGAATAAACTTGTTTGAAAAGTAATTTAATTTTCTGTTTTCTTATTGTTTCTGCCCAATTTAGATTTGTGTATCATTTGATTGAACGATGACAAGAACTGAGCATTCGCGAGCTGCTGTAACACTAAGTCTCCCTTTTGACTCAATTATTGTTTGCTTATGCATTATTGCATTGGACATTTTATATCAGTGCACCAGTAATTACATTTTTAATTTGCCCTGAAATTGTAAATACCTAACTCATTAAAATTTGATCCCAGTATGGCAACACAACAAACAACGTTTTGATTCAACGCTCGCAATTAGGCTACTGAACGTATTTACATAATGGTGCCACCACATGTACGTTGTAGGTTTGAAAATGTGCTGAATGAAGTACATTCCACTGAATGAAGTACATCCCTTGGAGCCGAATCATGGGCACCACTGCACTAAACTTTAATGATATCTCCAAAATACAATAATGAAGTTTCAGAAATAATCCTTCGAAAATTATGCTAATACCGTAAAAGCCGAGTTGTAGTTTGCTTTGATGTAAGCGACCTTATACCATACCTGTCAACTCTCACGCTGGGAGAAAAAAAAAACTCCCAAATTTTGGGGTCACTCCACGCCTACCTCCCAATTTCATAATATCTCCCGATTTTTGCAAAGAACTCCCGATTATTACATTATGTCTTCAATTTTCATGTCTCCTAAAAAAAGAAAAGTCCAACAAAAATAGATATATCGCATGAACTTCCATGGAAGCCATGTTCTGTTGTATCACCTGTGAATACTGTCGTGACGAAATAATTACTTTACCAGAAAGAATTTGCTTCTTCACTAAATAGGATGTTAAGTTTAAATATTATCCAAGTAAGTTTATGATATTTTTTCATCTACAATAATACAAAAATCAGAAAATAAACCAGAACAAAAAATAAACCACAACAATAAAATTGTCAGCAATTAATTTCAATCCCAAGAATGATCACAGTGAACGCTCTAGTTCCATATGCTGTAGCTCCATTCCCACCAAAGAAACTTACATGAGTGAGCACCTGGCATTTTTATACTGTATATATGAACATTGATTACCACTGTTAGATTAAAAGAAGGAATGAAAATACATACTACGCAGCAAAAAACTAATTCAGAATACATGCTTTATAGTGAACAATACTAAATGCCTTACGAGTTGACAATAAGGGAATTAGGTCAGATATACGAGGGGAAAATAGTTGCCACATTACGATACCATGAGGATGCCTATTCAGGTACCTTTAATTCAACAAAATTGGTAATTCTTTATTTGCCAATCAATTACTGGTGCTTGCGTAACACACAGTTTCTCTGAATCATGATGGCAGGCCAGTCGTTTTCACAAATCAGTTGCATCGATAAGGAGTAACTTTTAATTAGTCGCGCTGGCTTTCTTGCTTGTTTATTTAAGACTAACCTTTAGCTATTGTGCAGTTTGGCCACAGCTGACCAGAATATGAAAATAGGGCATGTCCTGGGGGAAAATAAGGCGCGTCACAGGGAGAAACCGCGCATCCTTTGCGAATTTCACCCATATTAGACCTGGAAGATCAATCAATATTAGTGAAAACAAGGCTTTAAAAATGCCATGGAAAAACCTCCTGATTTTAGGTCCCAATCTCTCTATTTTTTTTTATTCAGTCTCCCTACTTGGTTTTTGAAAAGCTGACAGGTATGCCTTACACCCCGATTTACAAAACTAACGTAATCATGCTAATATTATGGAATGAAAGGCAATTACACATCAATGTACTGGTAAAGTTGCCGGTCAAAATTCCCTCTTAACACAAGCCAGTTTCGGGGTTTTAATGATTAACTGGCCTGTTTTGCTGTCGGACAATGAAAGACAAATCCACCAACTATCAACAAAGGAGACGCTGAAATATCAAGCTTTAAATTGTGTGGAAAGTTGTGATGTTGTTCAGCCAAAACACAAAACATAGATTGATGATGACCTTAGTTGATCTATAATGAGAATTTTAGCCTTTATTATTACCACTCTTCCTGAACATGTAACAGTTATGCTGGTTATGTGCCTTGTACAATTAAACGTGTGTACCTTTTCATAAATATTACCTCAGTTTGCAGGATCGCTTATATCATTGAAAATGAGTAACTTGTTAGCGCATGATTCAACATAACTGGCACAGCTATTAAGGACTAGCTGAAATGTTATCTGGAAGAATGCAATTTGGTCGAAACAGTGAATAACGCGAAATCTGCATCTAATATATTTGGGTTTAAACAAGGACTTAAGTGACGCTATGCATGCTTTACACTGTTTAAGCACTGTACATTATAGTTCAGCCTGGTCTCCCAGGTAAACTCAACCGGCCTGCAAATTATGAAGTCTGTATTTACCTCTATTTAATTTCGTGTTGGAGAAATCAGAAAATATGCACATGCAAAATAATAACAAAATCAATCATAGTACTTGATAACAGTTTAATAAGTGCTGGGTCACCGAAAATGATTTTTTACATGCATATGTCTTAGGACACAGAAAAAAGTTATTTTCTAATGTCACAAGATTTACAGTCTTTACAGTAGTCAACAAAGAGACTTAAAAACTGTAAAGTTTAGACATTGGCTCGCGGAAAAGCCGACCCCCCCCCTTTCCAGGCCTTTATTTTTTTCTAAATTATTCGGCTTATATGCAAGTATATACGGTACATGTTTTAGTGACCTAATTCAGTATGGTAAAATAAAGTGATGACAACTTTTCCTCAAGAGTACTATTAGATTATTGTAACAGAACCAAATGACACAATGATATATCTGTTGACCCAGAAGCACCTTGACGTGATGTCATCCTAAACTGAATGAAGCCAATATTGCTGGCAATAGTTTCTCATGCAAAGTAAATAGTTCAACGCCGGAGGGCACAAGTCTGTTAAGAGAGTGAATACTTCAGTAGTATTACATCAGCAGGAATCTAGTAAATTTTAAGTTCAATTCATGTGGTATGAATTTTCAACAATAATAAGTAAACTAATTTAAAATAAATAGCCTAAAATTGTGTAATTTTGAAAAATATAAATATTCCAGCCAATCCTATGAAAAAACAAAACTTCAACCTCAAACTAATGCTACAGAATTAACACCACATTTTTCTGATTTATAAAATCACTGTGAATTATATACTGAAGTCACAAGAAGTTTAATTGGTAAAATAGAAATATTTCTATGCAGTGTGCAACCAAACCACCTTAATAATAATAATTCAAACCATACATCAACATTAAAGTCTTTTTAGTATTACATTCCAGAATAATAATAATAATAATAATAATAATAATAATAATGTGCTGCTACATTTGTACAATTCATGTAAATGCAGAAAGAAGAGTTCCTACTTAGCAGGTAGAGCTATCTTTCTTTTGCAGGAAAAGTTCCCTCTTAGCATGAAGTGTTCTCTTGCATAGCATGTATGATGGGCAATATTAGAATAAATGTAGATGTTGTAATGAAGATTATTTGATGAAAGAAATTAGTGTTGTTCCAATAACTGTGCAGACTTTGATATATTGCTTAACAAACATAAATTTTCTTTTTCAGTTAGTTTTAGGTCAAAGCATAAATTTAAAATATAAAAAATGCTTACTATTTTAGCTGTTGATGAAGAGAATGAAGTTTACATTTATTAAAATGATAAGAAATGGCATGTGCAGCTTAATCCATGGCATCAACCAGATAACTATTTTTGAAGTCACACAGTATGATGTAAATGTAACTAGATAAAACCAGTTGTGAGCCAGATGCAGCCCATGGGCTGCATGCTGCCCATGCTAGGAACAGAAGATGACCAGAAGTAATAGCATATTGACTTAATTAAATTTATGGCACAACAAACACTGGCTAAGATTTGGTCAGTATCTTCTGATCGTTTAACTTGAATGTGAAAAACATTGTTGTCAAAATAATTATAATTATAATATTTTCATTTTCCATGAGTATGCATCTCATTTGCCATAATGTAGGAATATAGTTTTGCTCACTAAACCAATATAAAACATTGTTAAATGAACAATTAGGTGTCCTATATACAAATAAGGCTAATTACCAGCAGATTTATACAGGTGTAAGATTCAAACATTTTGAATCTACTTATAATATTTTTTACAACTAGTACCAAACAATGGTACTTTATTCTGGGAACAAGTTACCATTTAGATCAATCATAAATGCCAACTGCACAGACCCAGATCTGGCATCACACAATGCACCAGCAGATCTAGCTCTGTGCAGTCCACCAGAAGTAATCAGTTGAACAAACAACACAAACCCTTATCTGCTGGTGCATTATGTGACATAAAATCAGGGTCTATGTTGTTTGCAGTTGGACTCGACTCACAATCTAGTATATATGATGAACAATTTGCTATCATTTTTACTAAGAACTGTTCCAAAAACTGTAAAGTAGGAGTAATCAGAAGACATCCACTCATGAGATCTTTCTTAAACTGGCCAACATAAAACATTCAGAAAAGTCTGGATATCCTTTCCCCCCCCAACCACCCACACAGAATTATAAACAGTGCTTCTTGACCTCACCATTTTGTTTCTGAAACAGCCGTAATGTGTTATCAACACAAAATAAATTGTAAATGATTGAATCAGTAAACAGGTGAGTGTTTACCCTGTAATGTATCCAGCTTGTTTCTCGCCAAGTTGAGGGTTTTAAGATTCCCTAGCTTGGTATGAAGCGCTTCCTGGGACGTGATCAGGTTATAAGACAGATCTAGAGATGTCATCTCGCTCAGCCACTGCAAATGCTGGATACAATCTATCTGATTGTGACTTAAATTGAGCTGCTCTATTCTGGGCATTAATTGCTTGAATTGAAATGAAATGAAAAAATCACACACAATATATAAAATACGAAAAGCTAAGGGTTATTCCAGCAAAATATTATTTTGACCCAATGAAGATGCTTTCAATATGAAGTTATCCCCCATAGATGCAATTTAGAATTTTGTATCATTTTCATATAAATGTATGAATTAGCAGAGTACACTAGTTTATAATTTTTTAAAAACTGCCTTCACTGGGTACTATTTATGCTTAAATGGAACAATCCAAATTACATAAATAACAAACTAAAAACCTAATTTTACCTCTAAATAATTGGAGATAATGCTGTAAGATCAATGTATTGTTTGAATTTTGTCAAAAATATCTTGATCATGCATACTAATATACTTTGTCCACAGTCATAAACACTGCTGCACAGGAAAATACATGTACAACAGCAGACTCTGTTATTCTCTTTGACTATGTGCCTGTACACAACTTCCATGAATTCAAAAACATTAATTTGATATTTGTACCACTGTAGCTTGATTTCTGTTACCTAGGCCAGGAATCACTTGCAAAAGTAACAATTCCAGTTCTAAAGTGATGTGTTTAAAATGTCATTCTCATTATTTCATTATAAATCCATCCAAGATCTTTACGATATAAACCCATCTTGCAAGCTGGATCAAAATCAGATAAGAAATATGGTTTTCAGAAGGGTGACAAGCTAAAAAATATCACATTGAAGATCACCACATTAGTACCCATGGCTCTTGCTGATATAAACCCATATTCGAAGTCTGATTCAGATTGAATGAGAAGTGTGGCCTCCACAGCTGTCACAAGCATTTGGTGAAGTATGGATGATGGATGTGCAGCCACAAGACTAGTTCAATGGGCTTACGACTAAGTCATAATAATAATAATAATCTGAGATAATGATACAAGTCTGTGGCCATCCTAATGAAGAAAACAAAAACACTTTGCAAAAATGGGGTCCCTCTAACTCTGGCCAATCAAGTTACTATATAAATGAATCAGAATGATTTCCAATATTTTTCTCCTCAACCAAGCATACTACAATGTTAAAATAAATTCAGTAAAATGCTCAGTGTGACATATGCAGCTGTTTTCTAACAACAGTTCAAGTACATCATAGAACAACAGTGACTGGGCTATTGGGGGATAACCAGGATAATCAGAGCAGTAGATTTTCAATTTACTGTTCAATCTTGGTCCTCCAATGCTAATTAGAATCAATTAATTACTTGGGACTGGGGACTAGAACCAGTCACAGTAACCTTGCCCTTTTAATTCTAAATTTAATACAGCTCCTCCAAACCCCCACAACAACTGCAGTATCTTCTTTCAGTCACAGTGACCATAACCTTTTGAGACTGAAATTGATTGGCTTCTTCCATACATCATGTGCAAACCATCAGTTTGGTAACTTTAGATACAGGAGAACTCAAGTTAATTGTGTTGAAAGCAATTTTTCCCCCTTTCAGTCACAGTGGCTTTGGTCTTTTGACCTTCTGAAACCAAAATTTATAGGGTTCTTTCTTACCCTTAGAGCATGCTATCCACAAAGTTTGGTAACTGGAAATGGTGAACTTGAGTTAATGTGCAGAAACCACCTTTATCTTTCAGTCAGAGAGACACTGATGGTTGACCTTTTGAGCCTGAAATCAAAAGGGTTCTTCCTTACCCCATGTGCAAGCAACTACGTTTGGTAACTAGATGGTTAATAACTTGAATTATTGCTCAAAATCAATTTTTTTCAGTCACTGTGACCTTGACCTATGATCTTTTGACCCTCAAATCAATGGAATTCTTCCTTTATATAAATGCAAGCCATCAGCAAAGTTTGGTAACTCTGCATGGTGAACTCAAGTTATTCTATTGAAACCCTGTTTCTTTTCTCATTTACAGTAATTTGTTTTGAGCTTTTCAATCTGAAATTGATAGGGTTTTTTCTTACCCCAAATGTAAACTATCCACAGTCTAGTGACTGTTGATAGTGGACAACTCAAGTTACTTTGCAGAAACCAACTCTGTAATAGACAGATGGATGGATGGATGAACAACATCAAAATATAATATGCTCCACCTTATTAAAGGGGTAATGTAATAACAGCCTCTCAAAGGGATTGGCACTCTACTGACGAAAGTAGAATTTCTCCGAATCCAAGATGAGACCGTAGCTTTTTTTAACTGCCGAGTGTTGAAACTATTTCTGACATTCTTAAAGCAGCAAGATTTTCAAAATGGCCACTGTGCTGGCCATATTGGAAGCAAAATCAGAACAATTTTTATTTGGAACCAACCAGACACAATAAATCCTTTGATGAAAATTCCACACAGGAGGAAAACAAGACGGCCACCATGATGTCTATACTGGACATCACAATGGCAACATTTTTGTTTATGACCAACTAGATCCTGTAAGAAGTCTTTCAGTGAAACCGTATGTTAATATCCTTTTAGAAGTAGTAGCGATAACAAGAACTAAAATATGGCTGCTATAGTGGCCAAATTGGCTGTCTTAGAGGAATCTTTTAGGGATGGGACAAATGTGTCTGCAAAGTTTGGTGGCAATATATTAGGATGAGTAGTGATAACAAAACTTGTGCTAACCGATGCTGCACAAAAGGAAATCACATAAGTTTTTCTGGTGTCTGACCAGCAAAGGTATAAACTAATGTGTAAACATACCACACTATCATCTATTGCTCTAATAGAATTGTTGCTGAAGTCCGCATGTATGATGTGCTCCCAGTAGGAGACGACTAATGTCCCATCTTCTTCACGCCAGTGAGGGACATCCTGTAGCACAATGTCCTGAATGTAAGACAGATTTTACATTTAAGCCCAGTTCATGTCAAATTTCAAAATGTGTATATTTAAGATCCATAACTTTAAAATATTCTGGTAAAATACACATCAAAGACAAGAACAAGGACCATGACTCATTCTGTTCAAAAATCAGCAAAAATAATGTTACCGGACTATTAAGAATCAATGTCTGAAGAACACTGGTAAAAAGATATCCAACAACAGACAAAAAATCCAACCCATACTGAGAAGAAAATACTGCTTCCTGAATAAGAAAAGTACCCCGAAGTAAAAGTTTCAAGTGTTTTGTTTACTCTTAAATGTGTGTGGGGGAGCTAATTTTAATGATGTGATACTTACCAGTTGCTACTGAATCGCTGGTACATTTCCCGATGGAAAATACCTTGACCTTATGATGCAAATTTGTCCTCCCATTAGGGTGGACAGGAAGATTCCAAAACACTTGAATGCCTCTGGAACACACTAAACATTATACTGCCCCTTCATTCATTTTGAGTGAGCAGCCCAACTTAGTGGGACATCAGTGTGGGGTGGGAGGAGGGAATCTGGCAATAGCAACAGGCTAGTATTATATCACTAAAATTAGCCCCTCCTCCAAAAAAAGCTACTACATTTCAATATTAGTAATTCCATATCTGTTGCTACTTCATACTGAATCTGTCAATTTGGTGAGAGGCCACTGATCACACAAATTTCGAATAAGAAACAAACAAAGGATACTCACCTTCATCTACTGCAGGATAGAATCCACATGGGCCACTTTCTGAGTGATGACGAGTCGGCCCAGTAATAAAATACCTTTCCTTTAATGGGCTAATGACAAGCAAACGTAACAAGAGAAAATAGTTTGAGTGCCAAAATGTGGCATTTATCACATCTTCCAAAGATAAATGAGTTAGATAGACCCATGAGGCAGCAATGGCTAGAACTCATGGGCTTTAATTTTCATGAAACAAAGTCCTTATTAGTAAAGGACTGGTAAACTCTCTTGATAGTTAATGCGATCCACCTAGAAATGGTGAAGCTAAAATATCATTTGAACCTTTAATGGGGAGGAAAAGATGCTTCATACCCTTCCTTCTCCCTTCAGATGCTGCCAAATAAACTAGACATAAAAGTCTATCATGATTATCCCCAGTACCAATATGGCTGAGACTGGGGTCTCAATTGAAAGTGAAGCAACTGATGGAAGCTCCTTTTGCTTACAAAACCTGGTTCGCAAAGGAGAGAAACTGACTCATAACTCCCCACTGAACCTGATACAGCCCTGCACTATGGACGGGAAATGAAGCTCACTCCTTCATCTCAAAGACACTAAGGCATACAAGAAAACCATCTTGAGCATAAGGTTCTCAAAGAAAGCTTCACCCAAGAGTTTATATTGGGATTTATTAAGAGACCACTGGACCACAGGACACAAGAAAGAATCCATTTAGGCATTAAAGAGCAAGACTCTGGTATTTAACTCAAAATACCTGATCAGGTCTGCCAATTGAGAATCTGTCCAGATGGCCCTGCCTTTTGAAAATGTGTGTTGGAAAGGGCTGCTTGATAACCCTTAATAGCAGAAAATGAGCATAGTTTCTCTTTGGAAAGGAAAAGAAAATAAGCCAATGCATATATAGAGCAACAGCTGGGATTTTCTACTACACCAAAAATAATACAACTCCTTTGGCACATACACCTTAGATGCTGATCTTCTCTTGGACTGAATGATACACTTGGCAACTTTGATTGAAAACTTTGTGAAGAGATTGCCTGAGATGAGTCAAGCATGAAGATGGAGCATCTGTGGGCTGTTGTGTAGGAGACATGATAGGAGGTCTGGGATGGTCCACCAGCAGATCAAGAAGACTGCGGAACCATGACTGATGTGGCCATGAAGGAGCGATCAAAATGAACTGAGAAGTAGAATGCCAGTCTCTATGTTGAAATTGTGGGGTGGGAAGGCATAAATAAACAGACAAACCTACTTCAGGCTGAAAGCATTCCCTGTCCAGGACCTCTGATTTGGGACTCAGTACACAAAATAGGGGAGCTTGTTGTTTAGCTCAATGGCAAACAAGTCCATCAACAGATTCCCCCAAAGTTGGAACAGGAAGTCTACCACAAATTTGCGGATCGATCATTCCATGAGAACCATCTTCCCTTTCCTTGAAAGATTGTCTGCCAAAATATTCTTTCTGCCAGGGATGAGTCAAATTATAAGAGTATTTCCTTCTAAAGTTGCCCAGCAAAGGAAGTTCCCAATATCCACGCAATGAGAAAGTGCATTTATGCCTCCTTGTCTCCCAAGGTACACTACCACCATTGTGTTGTAGGCAGAGACCATCACATTGTGTCCTCTTTTCTGGTGAATGCACCCTTGAATGGGTAAGAATGCAGCCATAGTTTCCAAACTGTTAATGTCGAGAGTAGATTCTCTGCAGGACCATGAAACCTGAAGAATCGATTCTTCCAGCTCTAGATGTGTGCCCCACCATGAATGTGATGCATCTGCAAACAGGCAGGAGTGGATTTTTGGGGATTGCAATGGTTCTTCGAGCAGAAATCTGTTTAAGGAGGGAAGGTTAATAATTAGACAGGACTTTCGCCCTTTATTGGGAATCAGGAATATCCAGGAGCAGAAAGCCATAGATTGGTCATTTAACAACCTCTCTACTGTACCTTTCAAACGAATGAAGTGAACCTCTTCCTTTAAGTGCACCAGGCTGAACTGGTGGAAGAAAATGGGATAGTTTACTAGAGGAGGAAGATCCTGAAACTGAAGTTGGTAGCCATCTTTTAAACAAAAATGTCACTGATCCTTATGCCAGACCAAGCCACTGTGGTGTGCTCTTCTAGGGTCCACCTGCAGAGTGGGACCTCTGAAATGGTGACAGAGTCCTCTTTCAGCAGGTTTTCATTGGAAGGCAAGCCCAGGTCCCTGTAGAAATGCCCACTTCGACTGCTTCAGCCTCAAGGGTGGGCTGTTTAGTGGGACAAAAAGTGGTACAGACCTTATAGCTAGAAGCAGATACCAAAGGTTGCAACACAGAGATGGGATAGACCAACCTCTATGTTGTCTATCAAAGTCTACGCTCTTGATAAACCTTTGAGCGAGCTCCTTAATCATAACTGAGTGAGGAAACAACAAGAGATCTGGCTAAGAGTTTGCCCCAGAAAAGTTTTTCCAAACTGAGAAGAATTTTGGTCACCAAAACCTGAAGGTTTGCCACACAGATTACTGGTCTGCTTTATCAAAAGATAAGCTCTCTTCCTTCTCTGCCAACTAAACTGACAGATGAGAAGAGGGTAGGGAACAAAAGGGAAGGGGTACCACATCAACCTGTTTTATATAAAACTTATATGCATTGATGAGGATAGAAAGGATGCCTTCATCCCATGCTCTCTCTCCTGGGAGCAGGACTATATGACCCAAGTCTCTCTGTTTCAGGGTAGACTTGTGGGGAGAGGAATCTGAACTGTTAACTCCTCCAATAGAGTTAATGAACTGTCCTAAGCAGTGGAGTTAGCAGGTGAATGAGGGTGACTCTCCACCTACACTGAGCATTTGGGGGAAGAGGGTCTATCACCCTCCCTCTGTACTGGCTGAACTCTGTAAAAAGATGTAGATCCATGACCCAAAGCCATGCCCTCATCACCATTGCTAAGGACCAGAAGACCATGGCAACATGTTGGGAAAGGGCCCATCACTTCCCTGTGGAGGAAGGCCCCATATCTCATAGGAATTTATAGAGATAATAGCAAATGGCAAGGAGGGGGGAGAGAGAGTAATTCCCTTCCCTAATCCGGCATATGTAAGCTGATTTCCAGTTTCCCACAGGATAAAATGGCAGTCTGGAGAGGCATGGGTGTACTCAGCCAAGACCTATCAGAGGTGACTCAGATCTATAGAAGACCCTTCCTGACAGACACAGATTGGAGTTTTCCCATTACCAGGGGGGCTTAATCCCACTGCCTACAATGGTCCTGGTGATTGAAAGGGTGTTGCTCAGACATTATTGTGCAAGGGGGGGGGAGGGGGGAGAGAAGGGGGGGGCTAACTTTTGGCTTGCACCAAGCTGTGAGCCAGTAAATGGTGTTACTTCCTGAGGGGAGGGCAAAACTCACTGTCTGTTCAAGCGGAAAAGATAAAATGATGCTCCTCCCTCTTGGAATGGCACAACCTGCTCTCTGTCCTGATGGTATGATTCCCTCTCCCCATATTTATAAACCTCCCTTAAGAGGGGGTACATAACCCCAATAAGTCATAAAAGAAACTTGGGTAATCCTTCTCAGTGACTTGAGGTACTCAGAGAATGAAAACCCAAAACTCTGAAAATGATGTAGGAACCTTAATATGCTTTAGAGGTACATCTATGCTTGGCAAGATCCCAGAGTTTATCTGAAAAAAAAGGATGTTGGAGAAACACAATCATGTGTCTTCTCATAGCATGTGCAAGATAAACAAGAGGGTTGTGTGTCCCAGTGGTATTTCCTGTGTCCACACTTACCCACACCCCGCTTTGACATAAAAGAAAGCTGGAAAAATGTTTTATAAATAGAAAAAAAAACTATCTATAAAACTAGAAATATACACAAGGAAACGCTTGGTCTAAGTCGATGCTAATATAATAATTTCAGTGACCTGCCAACCCATACAAGATCATCTCAGTAAGGCAAATTGGTTTTTTCCTTAAGTCTGACCAGTTTTCAGTATAGGTGTAACAAAATATCATGTACTGTTATTGTCAAGTACTGCTACTGTCAAGTTGGAAAACGTGTATTTAAAAAGTTCATTATTCCAGACTGATGCATAAATGGTAAACATTATGTTCATCTAAAAAGTTTGTAAAGTGCACATACACCTTATTTACCTTTAGTACAGTTGCACAAACTTCAGTTCCAAACCCCATGTAGCTCAGTGGTTTGTTGCTATCTTTCAACTTGATCTAATTCTTGGAGTTGTTCTTCATTTCACTTTACAACTGCAATAATATCTCCCACCATGTGACATACTCAAATCGACACTTGTGTGTCATTAAAACGTAATTGTGTCCCTTCCTACTTTTATTCAAAACAATCTAAATATTCTTTTTTATTCTTCTGTACTGATTATTAAAACCTTTTTAAGAGGCTTATTTTTTCCTTTAACATGTATTGCTGGACACCATTTTAAAAAAGTTCAATAATCAACAATTTGATCATGCAGATGCTTCACATAGAAAAATATGTGCAGTTTAAAATGTCTGAGGCACAGTTATAAAGTTAGTCTGGTTCTCTAATTCCACTAAAGCTGATATAAAACCTGGATCCAACTTGAACACAGACAAGCCAATTATCCGGATTTTACTGCAACAATCATATTTCTGTATTTTTTTCTTTCATTCTTTAAGTTGGTATTTTAAGGGTCAATTTCATAAGACTTAAGGCACAGTAGTAAGGGTTGGCAGGTCTGCCTTACTTGTGTGTTTTTACAAGTTTAAATGCAAAAATGGAAGTAATGCTAAATTCAGAACAGCTAATACAAGATAATCAAGTCAACCAGGTTTAACAATAGCTAGGGACTACTAAATTAGCAAAAAGCCAGTAGGTTATGATTGCTAATAATAATGAGAAAAAATCAAGGAAAGATGTCCAAAACTAATTTGAAAAAGAACCTGTGTTCGACAACTGCGCACAAGATATGACAGTAAAAACCTACTTACCACATATAAATAAAATCACAATTCATGATACGGGTAATGTCAATTAAATGATTTGTAATCTGTAGACTTCAATTTATGCGAGGATACAGAAAATTAAACAAAACACCTACTCTTTGCAAGAAAAATGCACAACCAAATTCAAACAATGCCCTGTGTAAAACATTTTTTTAAAAATGGCAAGCCATACACCATGTGTACAGAACAAATGAGTTCAAACAGAAATAACACTAATCAGTGTTATAATTCTAATGTTTATTAAGAATATACACATAAGACAAATAGTAATATTCTTTGACATAAACAATGTAGACATTAAATGTAAACTGAGAAAAGAAGGAACAGTATGCACAGAAAATGTGTTGGGTGTCCAAGGGGTGATCCAGTGTTCTAGAATCTTCAAGTTCAGCCTAACAAAAGGATGAATTTTTATCATCTGTGTTGTCTATTTATATACTGTGCATTCAATCATTTTCATTATCACTGTTTACATATGCTTGAGAAAATTATTTTATGTTGCTGCCTAAATTTGAGGATATGCCTCTCACACAACTTGGTTACAAAGGAAGGATATTTTAAAATGGATATTTAAAATCTGTGGCATGTAGCAACCATAAAAATCTATGAAAATTGGTATAGCATGAGAAAAGTGAAATAATGGTACAGTGGTTCCCATCTTGAACAGCCCCCATGACCAACAGCTGCACACTTTTTACAGACAAAATTCCTTGGCATTGATTAGTTTGTGTTCAAAGAACCTCCAAGATGGCCAGTACTCTTACACAACCAGCATATCAGTACAATTTCCAATGTACCACACACTGGACATATATTGGTGTTTACAGATGGAGATCTCATAAATATAAAGTTTATTTTCTAGATTCAACACAATGACATTTGTTCCAACATGCTGATAAAGTACCCAACTTTAATCCATACAAAGAGGTAATCTGATTATCCTCACTGCATTCTGTTCCTTAGACATCAGGTTCTGGTACTTAGTTAAGTACAGGCCACTTTTATCACCAAGAATTATTAAGATGACAAAACCTAACAGCTGAGAAGTAGTCTTTTTCGGCTCAAGTATCTGACATTCCAATGGCATAAAGTAAAACTGGTATTTTAGCCATTATGGTTTCTCTCTGTTAGATTACAAGATGACTTTTAAAAAGGGTACCAAACAATATCCAGTCAATCATGTGACAAGCTCATTTCCTTTATAAACACTGAGCATATTGTGCATTAGCTAGGCAGAAATGAGAGTTTATCATTATTGTAACAATTTAGTTTTAGAGTGGCAAGGTTGCATATAAAGGAATAAGATGTTGCAAAAAGTGCAAAATATTGACAGACATGCTAGAAAAGTGAAAACAACTGGACTAGATGAAAAGAAGAGTTCCATGATCATCGCTGAGCAATCTGATGTCAGAAAGATTCAAATCTATCATCAATATGCATTCTGTTGTGGAAAAAACAGAACGAATGGAAACAGTTACGATATCATAGCTATGACTAGGATGGAAAATGAAAGTTAAAATGATATGTTTTGTACACAATTATACTAACAAGGTTCTTAAATGATTTTGCACCGCAAAGGATGATTTAAATGATAATTATTTTAAATAACATTAATATAAGTTTTATCACATTAATTCCATAACATTAATGTGACTTTTAAATGAAATTATAAAACATTTAAAAATTAATCACACTTTTCATACTTTAGTGCAATTATTCCTCTGTATGTGTAATTATTCCTCAGATCTGTGTGATCCCCTCTTGAAAGGCCACACATCATATAAGGCCACATTCCTGATGTAGAACGGGTGACTTTATAAAAGGGGGACCACTGTACATCATACAATATAAAACAGAGTGACTTACTCAAATATAATAGGATTATAACATAGACAATTTTTGTCTCTGTGACAAGAAATTGGATGCAATTAATTCAGCCACTGCTTTTTGTTTGCAAATAAAAATAATGTATGTCTAATATTCCTATGCAAATTACACTCTGCAATGACAGTTATCTTCAATCTTCTATTCTAATTTACCTTATTCCATGCACCCACCCACCCAATTCACCTACCCTGATGGCTCCTACAGTATGATGAACTTTTATTGTGGACAGTGTCTGCTTGACTGTTTCCAATCCTTCTATAAACCGCCAATTACACTTCACCAGCTGAAAGAAACAAGACCATTTAATAAAAGGGATATACAATACTTGCAGACAATGGGAAATGTTTTAGTGATTATAGCTACAAAGCTATACAATTCAATGAAATACAATTTTTTTTCTTACAAATGATATTCTGAGTGATGACAACAGCTTAACTTAACCTTGTTCTTGTTCTGTTCACAGATTCCTTAGAATATTCCATTATTTTAAGATTTGTTTATCTTGATGGAAAGACAGAAAAAGAGAGGGAGTGAAGGATAAAGTGAGAGAGAAAAAAAATAAGTTAGGCCTAATTATGTAAATATAACATGAAGAGAGATATATTTCCTAAATGGAAAAGGAAGTAAACATGTAATTCCAGAGGTGAAATCATTACAGTGGTGACACCATATCAATTTTATGACACTATTACATTTATATACCTCATTATGAAACTGTAATTAAAAAAATGGCTATTTCACCAAGAATGTATGATCCTTGTTCTGATTCCTAGAGTGAAGAAGTAATAGAATGCTGGAATAACAAAGAATTAAACTTCAACATCAGAATTACAAGTACAATTAAACCTGTCATAAGCAGCTACCCATGGAAATGGTCAAACTGGCCTTTGTACACAGATGACCTCTGTATGAAGGTCCACCTTTCAAACTTGGTTTTGATCAAATATCATGCACTGAATACCATTATTATTATTATTATTATTATTATTATTACAAGTATTATTCTTATTATGATCTCAATATGTTTAGCTAAGAGCACAATTCAATTAAATCATACAATTCAAGTATATGTTTTCTGTCAAGCTTGCTCCACACATGATAACTGTATCCTGCTCAGTGTAATCAATCCTGTAAGTTACATTAACACTATCTCAATGAAATCACCTTTGTTTAGTGTATAAAAACCTTAATTTTACAACCAAATGACAAACTTGCATATGACTGTGAAACGAATGACTCCTTGTTCATTCAACTTGTATAATCTGGCTTAGAAACAGCAGTTCACACATCAAACAAGATCTGGATTAACCAGTTGCTCGACTTGCCAGAATCAAAAGGCACTTGGCTTATGTGAGAGGCCTGTGATGAATTGTGAATGAAAAGAAGCCTCATGTTGATATAGTCAGCAGCACATGTGCTGAACATCTAACCTGAATGAAAAGTGAGGTAAAAATTTGTATCTCCTAAAAGATGAACTTGTTTCATCAGAGATAAATTTGATTCACAGGCATACAGATGAAGGTATAGAACTAATATCATTAGTGATACCAGTGGCAATATTATTCGAGACACTGAAACCACCACCATCTGTTATCAGTGTATTTTGTTCTTTTTCATCCTTAATTTTGCTCACTTGTAGAGGCTGGTCCATGAAATAAAATAACCAACAAATATGCAACTATAACAGATGAAAATTCATGGATGTAAGTTCCACAAAAAATTCTTTTTGACAAAACCACAAAAACTGATACCTGGGAAAATAAATGAAAGCACAGTACAAGTTTCATGGACTTCAATATTTATTAATTTGAGATCTTTTAATAGATGTCAATTTAGGTCAGTCAATTAACGGAAATTTTTAAAACAAATCACCTCGCATACCTGCAAAACAATAACATATCAGTTTCCTTGCTTCAATAACACAGCATGCATAGTCATTGTAAATAAACATGAACTAAAGCTTCCCAACCTTAATTGCAGTCATAAACCAACTTAAGTTGAACCCATCTATGCAATGGCACTGGACCAATCATTAAGATAGCGATTTTAAATGTCAGAATTAATAACTTTTTTTTATAACACACAGAAAATGGGAGGGGGCTAGTTTTAATGCTGTAATACTTATCTGTTGCTGTTGTGTTGCATATCTTTCTATGATGAAAATTACTCTCCTCCATATTAATGAATTCCATCATCCCATTTGATGGAAGCTTTGAGAATCCAGAACTAGAATGAAGACAGACCTGGTCTGTCCAACCCCTATGTAAAAGGTACATGTACAGTAGCTATCCACTGTCTGAGGGACACAGACTACTTCTGGGACACCAGAACCAGGTGGGATGAGGTAATCTATCAATAGTCACAGATATGTATTAGATAATTAAATTTAGTCCCCCCAAACCAACCAATAAAAACTACATTTTAATATCAGCATTACATGTCACTACTGTATTGCTGAATCTACCAATGCAATGCAATACTGATAGCCTCAAAAGCTGGTATGAGAAAAGATATACTCAACCTAATGGTAGTAATGTCTGTCACTTCAGTTTATAACATGGTTCCCATGCTTTTCTAAAGATAAATTTCCAGGTCATTTCCAGGGTTTGTCCAGGATGAAATTAATTTTTTCAAGGTTCACATATGACTATTACTGAATGGAATTAAGGAACATTTTAGATTATAAAACATCCATTTTCTAAATCTAAAGATGTTTCTCTTTCAAGACTCTCCAAAACATCTAAGTAGCAAAGAGGATCATGTACAAAACCACAAAATGTATCACATGAAACAAGTTTGATCCTATTCCTATAAATTGGCATGTAAAGTCATTTCAATGTACAGAATAAAAATTCTAACGCTATTTTGCTGACCTGCATTATACTGCTAAGTGGGAACAACATAATGAACATAAATTATGTTTTGTTTCCTTTCACACCTTTAATTCTAAAGAATTCTACAGTAATATATATATATATATATATATATATATATATATATATATATAAAAACAAAACAATAAATGCAAATAATTACAATCTTGTCTTGTAATGAAAAGAGTTTAACCCTGAATTTATCTGTACCAATAAAATCCCAAACAAGATTATTCAAACAACCTAATCTCCTTAAGATGATCTGGTTAAAAATCCATCATTTAAAAAACCATTTTCAAAAGGGTTGATTTCAATTTTGACAGAAGACCTTCAAAATTATATACTGTTGTATAAACAACAACTGAATTTGCTGTAAAATCAACTTGTCTTCTTGTAATTGGTTAAAGCAGTCCCCAAACCTGTACTGATACAGGGACTCGTATCGTTTTTTAATATATAATACAAGGGACAACAGTTTCTCATTTCAGCTCTGAGATTTAACAATTTGAACTACAAATTTGGCTTAAAACGAATAGCAGTCTGTTTTCTAATCCGAGTTTCCTCCGAATATTCCCACCCCATTTTTCATATTTGGACATTTAGGTTGGGGTGTGGGCTCATTGCAACTGCATATCAAAAATATGGAATTTTCCACCCATGTGTGGTAGCGACATATAGCAGGCCTAGAAAATTTACATTTATTCGACTCATACCTGCATGAAATCGATAGGAAAATGATTTTTTATTCTCAGAAATGACAAGTATTATAATTGTTATGTCTTTAATCCGCTGACAAACTAGACAAAACTATGGCATAAATGAAACCTGACCTGGTACTTGCCATTTTCATTACTAGTCACATGACTTCACAAATCTCAAACGTCATCGGAAGTCCAATAGTCACATGATATCAACAACAAACTCCTTTACAATGATGTTGTACAGAAATTCAATTATATTAAATGAAAGTCTGATACCTTTTGCAAAAACCAGCAATCTGGCCAGTCTGATTTATCAAGCAGAGAGCACATGTCAACGTGGTAGTCACGTTATACAACAACATTCCAGAAGTTGTTCTCAGAATATATAAATATGGAGAATTTTGTGTTCTTTTGTTTTTGTATTTTTATTACAACCAGTATATGACATTCATATAATTTTTTTATATTTTTTTTCTCAACATTTGAAGATGTGGGTTGTTAGATTTGTGTACTCATGCAACTAGCAATGCAAATCAAGAGTACCAGGTCACATTTTGTTAATGCCGTTAAGATTTTAATCTTGTCTTTCAGCAGATTAAAGACATAACGATTTTAATACTCACAATTTCTGAGAAAATAAGTAATTTTCATATCGATTTCATGCATGTATCACTCGATCTAACAACGTTTAAAGTTTTCAAGGCCATCCGGTAAGTGGCTACGCTTTGCCACCACCATGTTGGCCTCTTGAGATGCTAGACTGGTTTTCATACCTTCCAGGTAAGGAATATATGGATATCAAGCTGACTTTGAAAATCTACTAGACAAATCTAATCCACTGAGCATTTGGATTGACTCAGCATATAATATTTATTGCAAGCACCCAAATGATCCATACTGCACCCTCCAAATATTCTGGTTAGAACTCAAATAAATTTAACTCAACGATCAGTTTAGTTACATCTCAATTACATGATTGTTTCGAGCGTCAAGTGGTGGCAGAAAATTCCCGAGTTTTTCCCGATTTTCATCAATATTTGCGAAATTCAAGGACTTTTCACGGGCGGGAAAAAAATTATCATATCTCCCAACCTTTTCTCAATTGCCCGGTAGCATGGGAACCCTGTTATAACAGCTGTGGCCACTTTCTGTGCTTCAATTAATGGCCCCAAAGAAAATATGCCTTCACTCTGGTGTGCCAATGACCACATGTAGGAGGAGAAAGAAGTGTATGACCATCAAAACATGACTTTTTAACATCCTCCAATGATGAACAAGTCAGTAGTACCAACAACTCTGGCCAATCTTCATTCATGAAAGGTCCCTCCCAATAAAGGACTGATAAGCCCTCATGACCATGAGAACAATCCATCTAGAAATGATGGCTGCCTGAATATCAGCAAAGCCCTTAAGATGGAAGAAAATATGTTTCCTATCCTCCCTTCTCCTATTCAAAGTGGCCAAATCGAATGTTAATGCCATGAAGCTGACTTTTTCATCTCAGAGACACTAAAGAAATCAGGAAAGCAGCTTTAAGGACAAGTTTCTCTAAAGATGCTTCACCCAACAGTTCATTGAGGGCTTTTGTCAATGACCACATCACAAATAAGAGATTCCATCTTTGCACATGTGAGGAAGGCCCTGGTTTCTGCAGATTTCAATGTTGTCTAGCAAAGGAGGTTCTAAACTTCCATGCACAGTGAATGTGCTTGTGTGCATTGTGGCACCTGAGGTATGCTACCACTGATGTGTTGTCAGAGCAGGCCATCACACTACTCCTTACTTGGTTGACACAGACCTGTAGAGCTAAAAATACCACCCCCATTTCCAGATTGTTGATGTGACATGCAGTTTCTTTCAGGGACCACAAACCCATTAAGAAGACCTTGCATCTCCAAGTAAGCACCCTCCTTGAATATAATCTGTCCATGAACAGATAGGAATGGTGTTCTGGAGCATGTATTTGGACTCTGGGTATAAATAGTCCCATTTTGCCCACAAACTTAAGTGAAGGTGAAATTCTGACCCTGCACTGTTGCAGCATCCATATGCAGTTTCCGGATGCCAGAAGGACAAAATGGAGTAGATGCAGGTGCAGTCTTCCTTGGGGAACCAGTTCTGCCATGCACTTCAAGGTCTCCAAAAGTGTCAGGATTCTGTCTATTCTGTCTCGAGTCCCATAAATTAATCCCTTAGTGAGGAAATTCATCCCAATACAAAATCCTGCGATGGAACTAGCTCTGATTTCTCTAGGATTCAAGTAAGTCCTATACAGGTCCAGAAGCCAGAAAGGTCTGAAGGACTCTAAGAGGCCATTGTGGATCAACTAGCTGTCAAAATTCGGAGGATTGGGATCCCCAGTGACCTCAGATTGGCAGCCACTACACCCATCACATGAAGTCAGAAAATCTTCCAGTCCAGACATAACAAAATATACTTCCTGTAAGGAGGAACAATTAGAATGTGAAGGTATGCATCCTGAAGATAGATGGAGACTGCCCAGTCTCTAGGCCTTATGGCATTTCTGAATGAAGCTGAAGTCTCCATCCTGACTGGTCCAGCCTAAAGAAACTTGTTCAAGGCAGGTATCAGCCAAAGCTCTGACCTCTTTGGATACTAGGAAAATCTAGTGAGTAGAAAGCCAGAGACTGGTCACTGAAAACCTTCTCTACTTTGCCCTTTTGTTGAAGGCTATGCACCTCTTCCCTTAAATGAACTAGATCTGACTGGTGGAAATGAATGAGTGTCTTTGCCAGAAGAGGATTTTCATGGAACTGAAGCCAGAATCCATCCATACAAATGCGTGAGAGGAGGGCTTAAATTGAGACTGCTTCCTGGACTGAGGATGCATCCCTTTGAAGAACTTTGCTAAAGTCAGAATGTAGACACTTCCTGGCCAATTTTGGAGGGCCAAGCATTGTTAATTCTTCAGGTCCTGGGATGCCATGGAGAGGATAAGACCTATGAAGACAGTCTCTGCTTCCATGGGAACAGCACTGAGAAGCTTCTTACTGTGATCTAGTAAGATGTTTTAAGTGTCCAGGGAAATGTCCTTGTGAAGATGTAGCAGCTCCACTGATAACAACATGGACACTGACAAGGCATATTGTGAGGTTTTGGCAGATTCCTCAAGCAAATGCTGTAGCATGGCTAGCAAAAGATTCCTCCTTGACAAGCTGAAGGCGACTGCCAAACTACAATTGGCATGAATGGGTATTGTGATGAGCAGCCTAGCCTTAAGTTCCAGTGCCTACAGCATCGTAACTGAAGGTGAGCCCAGGTTCCCAGCAAAATTCCTATTTGCAATGCTCCTAAATTTAAGCAGTGAAGCTTATGGGGCCTGGCAAGGAGTACACTCTGTAGATAGCAGAGACAGACACAAGGTCTCAGCATAGATGGGGTGGGGGGGGAAATCTGGGGTTTTTTTGTTGCCTAGTAAACTCCTGGCCCTTACAAAGCTTTTGAGAGCGGATAGGACTTTGCAAGCTAAAGTCTCATTATTTAGGGGGAGTCCTGTGGATAGGGATATCTACATCCTACAACTCCTCACACAGTACGAAGGGACTACCATGATTAGTAGCCGACTTGGAAGGAGGGCAAGAATACTTCCTGACCTTTCTTGATCATCGACTGGCCTGTCTCCTTCCTCTTTGTCCTACAAAAGCAGATGATGTTGGTCCACAACCCACAATATCATACTGAAAAAAGCCAAAGACTGTGCAGCATAAATGTGGACAGATTACTTGTCTGAAATTGATGCTTACCCACATTCAGTTGGGATTACAAGAGAGCATATGGAAGATTGGATACTGATCTAATCCCCTTCCCTAGTCTGGTGTGTGTATGCTGACTCACTGTCCACAATGCAGTTCATCCATAGCCTGGCAAGATGATGGGTCTTGATCCAATTCCTGTTACTGTACTGAAGGGGCTCTAGTGACCAGTGACTAATACTTGAAGACCAATGCCTGGCATCCTGTAAATGGTGACCCAAACGCAGTGACCAGTAAATGACTGGTCAGGTTACTCTGAACAGAAGGAAGAGCCCCCCTCTAACTTATATAGTGAGATCGTTGCTCTCCCCTTCCTGGGAAGCACTATCTACTTTTCACCATCACCAGGCTATGGACTGGGAGAGGGTGCTGCTCCTCCTTCACAAGGTGGCATGACTCTCTCCTATCATGGGGCTGGGAATGTTGAGGGGGTGTTGAAAAGCCACTCTTCCCTTTTTAAGTTTACTTTCTGCAAAGTCCTATACCTCATCTAACCAAAAACAACAGAAGAGACACCCATCTTGTATGTTGGTAACTAAATGCAAGCATTACAGGTTGGGTGTGTATCCCATGTGGGTTTCTTATGACCACATTTGGTTTAACATATTGCATCAAAAAAATCTGAAAACAAGATGCAATAATCAAAGGTGTTGATTATAGTATATGAATGGTTCGAGACCCATAGTGAAATACATCCTAAAGCCAGCAATACTCTACTGGTCCATAAGGTATTGATGACAATATTATTATGATTCATAATCATCAATGGCATGTGACAACAAAAACTTATCACAGATGATTAATGTCATTATGAGATCCCATACAAAAGTGTAAATATCACCATAAAATACTGGCAAAAATGACGGTCTGCAAAAATTTCTGGACATCAATGGAGAGACTATTATCTACCCAGGAATTCAAGAAAAAACAAAAATATTTGAATTATCATAAATTTAAGAATTATGGTTAATTCTATTGCTGACAGAGAAAGGCCACATAAATGACACTGCTGACAAATGGAACAATACCTATAAATTCACAAGACAGCTTAAACAATGAATAAATATACAATGACCTGAGAGTGTACACACTCTATATGGAAACCCATATATACAAAATGCCAGAATGCATCTCAGCATCAGAAGGCAATATTTTATATGGCATGAGTGAATTTAACTGAACAAAGAGATCATCCAATGAAAGATGACAGCTACTGCACATGGGCCTATGATGTGGAGGTACATACTGAATCCATCTTCTTTCTAGTTCTCGATTCTAGAACTTTCGATCTAATGGGAGAATGGAATTTTCTTAATTGGAAGAAGGTAATTTCTATACCAGAAAGATAAGTAATGCAATAGCAACAGTTATTGAATTACTGATAGTAAAACAACAGCACGTTGTTTGTAAAAAAAAAAAAGGCACAGATGGCATACAACGAATGCATAGAACACTACATTAAGACAACATGGAAAACAAAATGAAAAAAAAAACACAAAGAGAAAAGACAAAAATGGAAGCATTTTGTTGAAATTTGCATTTTTTTAAAAAATATATCACAACTTTAAAAAAAAAGAAGCCACTAGATTAGCCAAATGTCAAAACTTGTTATGTTCTTTAGAGTATCTTTTAAAAAAGCAATTTGGCTGAACCTCCACATACATTTAACTGTGATGTGAGCATCCTGCAGTGCAAATGGATAGAGATGATGAATCTGCTAATTAGTTTGTGTCCAAGTGTAAAACAAGCATTAAGTTCTCGAAAGTATTTTTAAAAAAAAACAGCTTAGCCACAAAGAAAGTAGAGTCAATCATAAGAACTTGTTTTCTTATCCTTTTTATTTATAACATTCTAACATGAAACTTGCCCATCATGTATCAGTAGTATAAATATTTATATGCTGGTATTTTCATATTCTCTTTTATATCCCTTTAATATCAAAAGATAATCAGAAATGTCTAAAAGGTTAAAATGTGTACATATCTGACTTTAAACAGGGCTCGAACTTTTGTAATAACAAAGTTTAACTTTGGCATCATGCACAGACCTGCCAAACCTAAAGAGACATTCTCAGTAAGTCAGTCGAAATTTTTCAGTAAGTTGGACCAATTTTCAGTAAGGTGTAAATACTATTAAGTACTGGCAACAAGTAAAATTTTAATAACCATTACAGTTTATATCCATGTTGTAACTTACAATTTATAGCTACTGATGTGACTGTTATATGGTACTTTTGCACTTTCTAAGAAACTTCTGGTCAAACTCCATTTTGAAGCATTCTCCCCCCTTCACTTTCATGACTAGTATTGCTTCCAAGGTATCAACTGACATAGATGATCTGAATTTTGAGTGGTTTTTTGCAACAAATGAGAACACCCTCTCACAACCTGCATTTGAATGAGGAACAATACGTACATTCTTCATGATGCTGGACAACAATTTGTATTTGAACTGGCCATTAGCATCCTTGAGTTTACTAATAAGATCCCATTGCTTGTCCACTCGTTTAGTGTTTAAGCTCTCAGGATTCAATTCATCTACTTGGTAATTCAAAAATTCTGCTTCCAAGTTGTCTCGCCAGTTGGTTTCTTTGGGTTCCATACACATAAATCTTGATGGGAAATACATCACACTGCTAAGATCACTCATCATCCTTTTTGACACATCAGCAACTGCACTGTGTTTCAGAAGTTCATTATTCAAGGGAAACCTCTTAACAATGTAATCACAAACACTTGTGTAATAGTCCCTTACATCTTTACAGAATTGACAAAGGCTACTTTCATACAGCTTCCTTTCAGCCAAGTATTTTCTTGTTTCTGAACCTACTGTAAGTGTATCATCTGACTTTTGTTTCTTATAGTCATGATAATTGATATCAGTAAGATCCTTGGCTTGTGAAATTTCTGTAGCCTTTACAAATCTAATCATCAACTGCTTTAATAATTCAAGCATGTTTTCTCTAAGTTTGTGGATCATAGGCTCCTCCTGTTGCATGATTAAGTTGTACTTGTTAAATAATGGAATTATGTGTCTTGAAATAAACAATCAATCTTCACCCTCTGGGACTGCAAAGCCTTACATACACTCCTAGCCTTTTCCTCTCTGTAACTGATTTTTTTACTGTCTTTCCAGTCATTTCTAACCAATGGTGTCTGACATCTAGACAGAGCCTTTTTATCTAATTTCTGTGATATAGCTTTCTCTAAGGAACCTATCTTGGGTTTTATTTTCTCAGTCTTTCCTGCTGAAGCAGACTTGAGGGTAGTACTAGCCTGACTTATAGATTTATCACAGTTCAAAGCTTTACTGCATGTACCTGCACTGTCGTTATTTCCTTCTTTATTACTAGCTACATGTGGAACTTTATCCTTGGAACTAGACACCTTCTCTGACATCCTACTTTTGGATTTAGCTCTTTTGCCTTTAACCTCTTGTTTCTTGGTTTCTTTACCAAAATATATTTGTAAGGGTTCCCACTGTTCCAACAGTCTCTTTATACCTTCACCAAGAGACAGCCATCTTGTTACACAATGCTTCAATATTTTTCTCTGCTCTTTCCCACAAAGAGTCTGAAGATCTTTCAGTTCCAGTTGTCTATTCACACTTTTATCCAAATAATATATGTCCACTAATAAGTCATCAACATATCAGCCCCCTTTTTAGCTGCTAAATGTATCAAATGGCATGAACATCCACTCAGATACACTGAGTAATTCACCATAGCTATATGTCCAAATACACCTTTATTGCAACTTGTCATCACTGAAGCATTATCTGAGTCAAAGGCAATACAGTTATTCCAACTTACGCTTCTCTTTTTCAAACCCTCATCCAATAATGTGAAAATATTTTCCCCAGTAGAGGCTCCATCACATGTTGGAACTGACAAAAGTGCTTCAGTTACAACCCATCTGTGTTATCAAAATATCTAACAACAACTGGGTACAGCTTCTCAGAATCATTGCTATCATCAGATGCTATACTGAAAGGTTGGGATGAAATATTGTTAACAATGCCTTCCTGTATTGACTTATACTGTTGTAATACAATAGCAGTAGTTTTTGTTCTGCCACACTGATAACTATTTGCTACTGACGATTTGGGAAACATGCACTTGAATAGTTTAGAAGCATGGTCAGAATGCAGCAATTGCAACATTATGCTCAACCAAAAAGTTTGTAAAATATACTTAGGCCTTAATGACCTCCAATTCAGTTTCTGGCACTACAGATCCAAATCCCATTGAGGTCAGCGACTTACAACTTGATTTCATTGCAACGTATTCTGTATGGTTTTGGAATTCACATGGCGGCGACAGTCATCTCACCCACCGTGGGAAATGTTCAAGTCAACATGACATAATGTGCAATAAATGTAATGGTCACCTTTTTTACTTTTTTCTAAGCATGACCAAGTATCTAAATAATCTCTTTTTAAATAATCTCTTTTATACTTTTGCAACCATTGTTTCAGCTTTTGAGGAGGCTGGTTGTCCTCTCCACCTTTGATGCATTTTCGTTTGGAAGACATTTTCAGATGACCAGATGACAAAACGAAAAACGAAATCTAGAACAGATGCGCGCTTCTCACAAACAAAATAGGCAGGTTTAAAGCATCTGAGGTACCAATGTATAGTCTGGTTCCCTACCAAAATCCACCCAGTCTAAGATGAAACTCCGAATCCGAACACGGAGTCTAATACGAAAATCCGGATCTGGAACGAACCAGTACAAAAAAATATCCGGAACAGAAAAAAAACGATCATATTTCCGTACTTTTTGCTATCATTCCGTAAGTCCATAATTTTAGTGGTTTTTTCATAAGACTTACGGCAAAATCGTAAGAGTTGGCAGGTCTGCATTCATATTTAAAGAAAAGATTGAATTCATAAAGCTTATAATGCTAAAAGTTTATTCTCAAGTTATCTGGGCATGAATTAATAATCAATGTACAGGATTCCTTCAGTCCTGCTCTATGCATACAACAAATTGTGACAAACAACTGGAATATTTACCGTTAGTGACTGTAATGATTTAAAAAGTGTCAGGTCAAACTTGAGCTTGTTCATATCAATATCACTGGTACCAACTGGCTCTCCACTGCATACCTGTAAAATCAAGAGAGCTTTTATGGTTACTATGTGGAATGGGAATCTCCTCAAAAATACCACATATGCTCACATACAAGTTCAATCGGACAGCAAACAGCATAGACCGAGATCTGCCTTTGCATAAAGCATCAACAAATCTGGGTCTATGCAGTTTGTTAGGAGTAATCAGATGAACGAACAACAAAGACCTTGATCAGCTGTTGCATTAAGAGATGTCAGCTAAAGGTCTACGTTCTTTCTTGTTAGATCCAACTTATTTGCTAGTATATACAGTATCGAATGATGTCAGAACAAATAGTAAACGTGTACCATGATTAAAAATGGTTTTAAAAGTATGTGCTATGTATGTATGTATGCATGTATGTATGTATGTATGTATGTATGTATGCATGTATGTATGCATGCATGTATGTACGTACATATGTACTTGTATAACAAAGATCCCAATCTGCCATAGCATAATGCCCCTGCAGATCAGGGTCTATGTTGTTTGTTCTACTAATTACTCCTAACAAGCTGCACAGAACCAGATCTGCTAAGCATTCTGTGGAAGCAGATCATGATCTATGCAGTTTTCTGTTAGACTCATTTTATAAGTCAGTATATATGGTATAGTGCTTGTTCACATGACCATCCATTCAGAAGGAGTAGTGACAACAGGAGTTTGTGCTGGTCATATTGGATGTCAGATTGGGACCATTTTCATTTATAACCAACCAGATATTAAAGAAGTCCTTTGGTGAAAATCCCATGTCATTATGGCTTTCTGTTTGGGAGAAGTTGCAATAAAAAGATTTTCAAAATGGCATTTGGGACCAACTATTCATCGTAAGTCTTGGGGCCCAAACCTCATGGTAATATGACCATCCATTGAGGAGTAGTGATAACAAGATATTCATGCCAAATCAGACATTCTAATTTAGGACCACATCATAAGAAGTCTTCAAGTAAAAACCCCATGCTGACATGACCATCCATTCAGAAGGAGTAGGCATACCTAGATTTTTGTGATGGCTTCCATGGTGGCCATATTTGACATTAGATCTGCATGATTTTCATTTAGGACAATGTAGACATCATAAGCCTTTTAGTGAAACTCCAATGCTGATACGATCATCCACTCTGGAGTAGCACTGACAACAAGATCTTTAATATGGCTGCTACGGTAACCATATAGGACATCAAATTGGCACCATTTTTATTTATGACCAACCAGACATCATAAGAAGTCTTTTAGCAAAATTCCCAAGCTGATACACCCATCCATTCATGACCATGATGAGTAGTCACTCCAAGATTTTCAAGATAACCTGCCATGGTGGCCATACTGGACACATGATTAGCACCATTTTCATTTAGAACAAAACCCCATCTTTATATGACCATTCATTCAGGAAAAGTAGTCATAAAAATATTTCCAATATGACTGCATTGGGCTGGCCATATTGGATTTCAAATCTGCACCATTTTCACTTAGGACAAAATATAGATATAATATGAAGTCTTCTGGTGAAAGCATAATGTCAGTGTAACCAGCCATCTAGGAGATGTAGTAATAACAAGATTTTCAACATGGCCATTGTGGCAGACATACTGGAGGTTAGATCTTCACCATTTTCATTTATGACTAACTAGACATCACAAGAATTCTTTCAATGAAAATTTCATGCTCATCCATTCAAGATGAATACTGTGGCAGCCATGTTTGATGTCTGAACAGTACCATTTTCATTATGACCAACTAGAGACCATAAGAAGTCTTTTATTAAAGACTCCATCTTGATACGACCATGCATTCAGGAGGAGTGACAATAATAATTTCAAGATGGCCACTGCAGCAGCCATAGCTGATGTCCAGGTATTTATGTCCAACTAGACCACGAGATGAATAAATGTGAAAAGTTTCATGGCAATATGCAAGATGAGTGCTGCATCCAGGTTATGAGCAAAATGTAATTTTTGCATCTGCATACAACAGAACAACAGACAAAATTAGTCAAGCATTGTAGGAAAGAACACTCATCTAATTACTCAGTGCAAAAAGGTATTATCTCACCTTTAGATTCTTTAAGCGAGTAATGAAGTCTAATATATGCCCAATGTCCTTTTTTACATCTCCGCTCTCTGCAATTAAAGAAAATATTTCTGTGTACATGTGTGTCTATATATATATATATATATATATATATATATATATATATATATATATATATATATATACATTCTACACACACATGCCATACATATATATATATATATATATATATATATATATATATATATATATATATATATATATATATATATATATATATATATAACCTCTACCCTACTACTGACCTTCACCTCTGAACTTGGAACTTGACCATTATAAGACATATGAGGTGAGGACTTGGGTAAAGCCATCAAAATATCTGTATGGTTTAAACTATGACAGCCTAAAGCAGGAAAAGAGCCAATGACTTACATGAACTCTTGCTGTAACTATCACACTGAGGCAGGGGGTATTACTGAAAATGCACAACACTGTCTAGCCTCTCAAGAGAGGGACTAATGTGTATGGATTCTCTGGCTTGGGAAAGATCAAGTATGAAGTGTTGAAGTACTTAAAACCTGTATTTGTACATAGCTAAGTGTCAAAGCAATCAAAACCACTTTAAAATGTATAGGTTGATGTGCATTTTCTTGCAATAATCTCAGTGGAATATCTATACCCACATAAGAGTCATTACATAGTAAGTATGGGAAAATACCTGTTCACTAATCATCCAAAACTAATAGCTGGAAGTGTAGTAAATAATATATTCACATGGTTGAAAATCATAATGCTTGCACATCAGATTTATGACAGGTTGTAATAGATTTCTCAAGGTCTTATGTACTTTTCATGGACTTCATGAATTTTTTTCTCACAAAATTCTTATTCCATTTAAAATTGGATAATCATTTTTCTTTTTCACTTTAAATAAGAGACATATGTGCCTCACCTCAAGACACACCATGGCAGCTGATGACCTGCAGTGATCCAAAGGTAGGATTCCATCCTGCACCCTAATGATAGCAAGTCTAGCATACTAACCACTGGGTCACGGCAGCTTCTAACATACCTGTCAACATGTACGGGTTACCCATAATTTGTATGTTTGTTTTTCATTTTCATCAGTGTACAGCCATACAACCATTATTTTCTGGTTTTTTTCTTTTAAAAAAGTATCGGGTTATTTGGTGTGTTTTTAAATTCTTCAAATTATTTTTTCTAAATCCTGGGTGTCTGGATGTAATTTTTAATTTTAAATCTCACAACATTCAGAATCTTTTTGAACTATGAGCAAGGAAGGTGGGGATACCTCTAATATGGTTTGGAAAATTAACATTAGGCCCGGAGATCAAAACAGGTCTTTTTTTTGCACCATACCCTGTGTTAAAGTGATAACGTCTTGCATAGAATTATTGGTTTATATGTCAAGTAAAACCCAAATCTTGCATATCTGGCATTATTTTAATTTTATGGCACTTTTTAAGGTGAGTAAAGGCATGACAAAATATTTAAATTGCATTTTATCCTTTTATTCTGCCAAATACGCATTCTACACATACATTTTTAGAAAGAGAAACGAATTATCCATTTAAGATATTTTGGAAACTTTTAGCTGATGCGCATTGCCTGAAATTAAGTGGGTCAGATATGTAATCCAAACAGGAAGATGCAGTGCCAGCATGACGGAAGTAGTACAGATACTTAATGACGTCATTTTCATGGTTCAAAAATGTTACACAGCAAATTGTTCGACCAAAATCGGCACACCATATAGCAAATTCATAACTTTTCAAACACTGGATACACAATTTTAATATAAATGATCACCAACTTATGAGGTATAAACTTCTGGATTGCTACTTTGGCAATTTTTTTTTATTTTTAGATTTCAATTTTTGGACACCTTCTGATGTAATATCTGAGGGTTTAGAGGCAAAAAATATAAATATGTAATAATGAGACCATGATACATCCAAAGAAGTTAATATTACACCTTGAAAATGCATTTTTCAAAATACCTTAAACATAGCTATTTTTTTTCTAGTAGTGACACTTTAGTTTTTGAGATGCTCCACACCTAGATCATGAAGCGCTTAAAGACAAGTTTTTGAGGATTATTGCATGCTGCCTGAGTGTGTGCTTGTATTAACAGATGATGGCCAGAAAACGAACTTTTGTAGCTAATGGCTGGATATTATCAGCCAAAAAATTAGTACTGGTGGTATTCGCTTCCCAAATCTGAAAGTAGTTATTCAGTGACTACTTACCTTGCCTCACAGCAATGCAGACTGTGAGAGATCTTTTTCTATGATGAAAAAAATACAGATAGTAGGAAGTCCCTGAATGCAGATACACGAACATTATTTTTGCAGTGTAAAATAAACACTGACACCTGCGGCATAGACTTTAAAACCCCTGATTACATTTTGAAAAGCTTCTCGTGAGTCGGTGGTTCTTTCCGGGGATTTCCCGGTTTCTTCCTCCACCATTAATACTGGCCGCCATGTATAGCCTATCGTGTGCTGAAAAATGGCGTTAAGCCCCACAACAACAACAACAACATTTTGAAAAGTGCAAAGTGTGCATGTGTTGCATATAATAATGTGTGTGTTTTACAAAACACTCAAAATCAAAAGAATAAAATAAAATAAAGTTTCAGAGATGTAAATAATTAATTAAATGTAGGTAAAATTAGTTCATGTATGGCATTTGTTGTTTTAAAACTGTTGATCTTACATAATGTATGAATACATTTTTTCATATAAGGTTTTTTGGTTTTTGTAAGGTTTTTATTGGTCTGACATACAGGTTTTCATCTCAAGGAGTTGACAGTTATGTTCTAATAATAGACAGAAGTTGCAGCTATGTCATTTTACACCCACGAATTGAAATATTTTGTTTTTGGTACCACAAGATGAAATATATTCAGTATTAATGTAGGAAAAGAAAATTTTCCTTTTTATTGCATACCAAACATGCTCCAGAATAAAAAATTACAACTTTAATCTCCTTCTTTAGCACAACATGCTGACACACCCACATCCTTGTTATAAATTTGCCTCACTTTCAGAGATTGACTATATAGATATATATGACTTAAGAAAGCAGCAAGATTGGGTTGACCTAATCTGTCACAGTAAATTACATTTTTGTCATTTTAAAAACTAGCTGACTTTATCTGAAAACAATGCAAGTCCAATTCAGCAATGCATCATAATGGGTTTATCACTGTTAAGGGAGTAAGGGGAAATAATTTCAGAAAAATGCAATTGGTGTCTAGTCAAATTTCTTAATCAATGATTAATTTTCCATGTTTGAAATACAAGGCAGTTTATATTTATTTGTTTTAGCTCACAAAGTACCTTTGTTGTTGCAGGTACAAATTTTGTAGGCACACACAATCAAACATTGCATGGCATGATGGGAAATATTTTTCACATGTGAAAATATAGGAATGGGAAAAAAATGAAATTCACTTCGCCAGTAAGTCTCTATATCTGACACTTAAATATATAACAAACAGTAAATATTTTTTATCCTGTGCTAATACTCAATATATTTTATTATGTGGTACAAAAAACACGACATTTAAACAAGAGGCAAAACCACGAGTAAAAATATACCGTTTTTTATAATATGAGATAAAATATATCTGATATTTATGCTTTTTAGTATGCACCAAACTTGCCCCTGAATCAAAGCTAAGAAGATTAAACTAACTTTTTGTAAATTCACCTCACTTTCAACCAAAATCATATGCTGATAATAAAACTGTCAGCATTTTAAGAAAGCAATAGGATGACTTAATCTGTAGCAATAAGGTAAACATTTGACATACTATAAACTATTTGACACAATCTGACCACCAATTAAGTCCCCCTTGAGCAAATGTATCACAACAGACATTTTTTTTAACACTGATCTCAAGGTAGATTTATTCTTTTCCCCAAATGCATTCCCTCCACAAACTCTGATCTAAGTATGTTATGTAGAATTAATGTTTTCATGCAGAAACAATATTTCTTCTTTCTCACAATGACTCTGACTTTTGATCTTTTAACCCCAAAATCACAAGCTTTCATCCTTAACCAAGTTTTGTTCAGGTATGTGATGTTAAACTAATGGCATTGTGTGGAAACAATTTTTGTTCTTTCAGATAGTGAACATGACCTTTAACCACTTAACCCTGAAATACACAGGTTTCTTCCTTACATGATGTGCAAGCATTCATAAAGCTTGGTGAATCTATTTGAATGATAAACCAAGATATTGTTCCAAAAACTATTTCTTCTTCCAGTACAGTGACCTTGATCACTGACCTTCAACTCTGAAATCAACATGGTTCTTCCTTACCCTAAGTACAAGCCATCCAAAAAGTCTGATAATTGTAGATGGTAGACAACTTGATTTATTGTACAGAAACAAAACTGGCAACAGATGGATGGGTGGACAACATCATATCATTAGCTCCACCATTGTCGTTACTGTCTGTGATTGTTTGAAGCATGACAAGCAATCCTGGCAATGACAAAGGTTACTGTTTGTGATTAGTTGTACCAAAGTTCCCCATGTATTTTCTATATCCGCAGAGAAAACACTACAGAAGCAGATCTACTAACATATTTTGTCAAGTCAGATACGGGTCTATTTATTAGAAACCATGTGGCACATCAAAAGACCCTTTTTCATCTTTACATTATGTAATCATAGATCTTAATCTATACCATCTGCTATAAGCCATAAGTAGAACAAACAGCACAGACCCTGATCTACTAGTCCATTATACAGTGACAGATATAGGTCTGTCCTGTTTGCAAAAAACCAGACCAAAAAAAACCCCCATAGATCCTGATCTATTTGTACATTATCCACCAAAGGACCTAGATCTATACTGTTTGCAGTTGGATAGACACCGACATCAGTAAATTAAGTCAATAAAAATATCAAATTCAGATGAATATATTATCTTCAAATAAAAGTGGTTTTTTGGTCCATAAATTATGAGAAAATATGAAAAGTGTCCCAATGAAATAGACATCCTCATCAATATGGTATACTGCAATTTAAAACAAGTCCATAATTCAATAAAACATTTACAGAAACAGGTGAAAATTGAATTGACCTAGGTCTTCTTGTTATTATGATCAATACAAAATCAGACTTTAATCCATCAAGTCCTTCAAAAATTGTACAGCACTGGGACAGATGAACAGATGCACGCATGTCAGGACAGATTTGGGTACAACTATATGCACCCTCCAAATAATGTGACATGGACACAAACAGCTTGAGAAAAGTAATGCCTAAATATGAGTGTGTAGGCTCAGAATCACAATGAAAAACATTTTTGAAATATCTGATATATTTATATTGTATATATTTATATTGTATATATTTATATTGTTTTGTATACATTTTTCATGCACATTTGATCTAGGGAAGTGACAAATGACCAAAATCAGAATGTGGCATAGATACTCGCTTGGTCAACTGCAAAATGTAATGCACATGCATTGTATATATTTATATTGTATATATTTATATTGTATATATTTATATTGTTTTGTATACATTTTTCATGCACATTTGATCTAGGGAAGTGACAAATGACCAAAATCGAATGTGGCATAGATACTCGCTTGGTCAACTGCAAAATGTAATGCACATGCAGCAACTCAAAACTACCATATAATTACATGCATAATGCATATGCAACTAACTGCATATACCCAGACCTGCCTCTGCTTCATATCCTAGTGTACCTCCTGGTCTGCCAGTACATTATGCAATGGGAGATCAGGGTCTATGCCATCTGCACATGATTAAATACAAAAGACTGAATCTGCCAGAGATTTAGACTAGATGATCAAGAGTGAAGTGACTGTTTTCAATGTAACAGTAAATTGCCATTGCAAATGTTGTCACTTTTAATTTAAAATGAAAGAAGAATCCCTCAATGGGACTGATTTCTACAGGTCAAAACAAAAATTTTCAAGGAATTCAAGATAAGACCATTTCTTTCATTTAACTGCTGAGTGTTGAAACTATCTCTGATGTTTATGTAACAACAAGAATTTCAAATTAGCTTTTGGCAGCCATGTTGGATGCTTGATGCAAGATTGGCACCATATTCATTACCTAGATATCATTTCAAATCTTGTAGTGAAAATCCTGTGTGAATATGGACATACATTCATAATAAGTAGTAATAACAAGCTTTTCAAGATGGCTATGATGATGGCCATACTGAGTTTCAGATCAGCACCCATTTCATCCAGGATCATCAAATATCATAAGAAGTCTTTTGATGAAAAGCCATGTCAATATGACTTTCTACTTCAATGGACCAGAAATACCAAGATTTTCAAGATAGCATCAAAGGCAACCATACTAAATCTGGATTGGAACCATTACCATTCAGATAGGTTTTTCAGAGGGCCAAACTGGCAGCCATATTAGAGGTCAGCAAAATTTTCATTTTGAACCATTTAGACATCATAAAAAGTCTTTCAGTGAAAAAACCACCTTGTTGTAACTTTCTAATCAAGGTAAGTAGCAATAACAGGATTTTCAAGATGGTTGCTATGGTGGTCATAACTTATGTCAGATCAGCACCATTTTTATTTAGGGCCAACTAATAAATGATATGACTTTCACACAAAAGGAGTAGTTTGATGGCCATAATGGATGTCCAAGTAAAACCATTTTGATTTAGGAGCAACCAGATCATGGGATATACATGTGCATAAAGTTTCATAGCAATCATCCAAATAGAAGTGATAACAAACTTGTGCTGATGGAATGACAGATGATGACAGGCCATCCCATAAACATTTCAGGTGTGTAACCAGCAGAGCTAATAAAAAATATATGCTTTGCTATAAGCCAAATCACAACTCAAATGAATTCACTTTGATGTTTTTTTCATACTGATTCTCCTGAGCTAATATTTAACTCTACTGGTCCAAGACAAAAACAGCTTATAATTAGAAAATTGGTAAGAACCCTGTCACACGTTAAAGTAAACAAGGCAAACAGAAAAAAAGTATTATGACAGCTTTATGAAATTATCTGCACATATTCAGTAAAAGAATGTTCTCTAGTGAGTTCATGTTTAAAAGAGAAACCTGAAAAATGTTTCAACCTTGAATAAGTCATCTCAACTGAGCTGCCATAATGAATGTTATAATGGTGTGTGATGTGCACATTTGGTAAATGAAGTATGTGTATATACAATGGTGGATAGTGAGTATTTCCGAGGTGCTTTTCTAACTTCAAGGCCCGAAAATGTTATGAACGAATGATCCCAAGAGTTAGTTGGTACAAATGACACTTGTCTCCCTTGGACAGACTATATATCATCTTGAAAATTGTGTTGCTATTCATCCAAGATGAGTGATCATAACATAATGGGGTTGTCACTAAAACACTTTATTATGATCCTAAATGAAAATGGTCCTGATCTGACACTGAACATGGCCACCATGACTGCCTGAGAAGCTTGTTATTGCTCCTGCTCCTGAATAAATGTCTTAATCAACATAGCTTTCCACTATAAGAATGTAGTTGGTGCTACAAGAAAATGGTCTTGATCAGACTTCCAACATGACCACCTCAGTAGCTATCATGAAATTGTTTTTGCAACTTCCCCTAAATAAATGCTTGCCATCAACATGGGGTTTCATCAGAAGACTTCTTATATGTATTTGGTCACAAGTGAATGTTACCAATCAGACTTCCAATATGATCATTATAGTGACCAACTTGTAAACCATTGTTATTCTTCCTAAACAGATTTTTATAGAAAGATACTTGACTTTCATTAAGGCTTTTTGCAATAAATAATTAGTTCTGAATTAAAATGGTAGATATGACCACCAAAAATCAATAATTTGGTTAGGAACATGAAAACCTAACCTAAGTGACATTTAGGGTCAAGTAAAAGGTCACTGTTTACAATTTTGTACTTTACTGAGCTTATAAACATAGTGACATGTATATAAACAAATTAATCGATGGTTGCAATATTCTGCAGCTAAAACAAACACAAGGAGAGAAGAAATTGACTTATTTGAGATTCCTTGTAATACTTTTTAATAAAAAGAGCATCAGTCCCTTAAAGGGACTCTTGTTTTGTATTAAGTATAATCCATTATTTTAAATCAGGAAATGTATCATGAAGAAGTAAGATGCATAACTTGGTATCTTTTCTAAACAAAAGTTGTCAATCTACTTTGTTCATGTGAATGCAGAACAAACTGAATCAATGACCCTTGACCGGAGACAATTAAACCATGGCTACTACATCTAATGTTAAGAAAAAGTACAGGACAAAAAGTAAAGATCAAATCAAGGTTTCATGTACAGAAATATGGCTAATATTTTTTGGGGCCAGTTATATAGCTGTGAGATGAATTGTGCCATTCCCACTAAGACAGAGTAAAGCAAATGCAAGTCTAATGCAACTGCACTCAGATTACACTCAAAGTGGCATGCAAGTCTAATACATCTGCACTCAGATCACACTTAAAGCGGCATGCAAATCTGAAGCAAATGCACTCAGATGACACTCAAAGTGGCATGAAAGTCTAAAGCAACTGCACTCAGAGCTCATTCAATGTGGCATGCAAGGCTAAAGCAACTGCACTCAGATCACATTCAAAGCAGCATGCAAGTATACTGTCAATTCAACCATCCTATCAATACCTTGTAAAAGAGGTCAATAGACCTTTGACTAGAAAAACACATCTTGATACTTTCATATGATATTTATCATGGATCAAATTCTTGAATTATCTGAAACTGCTTGGGTCTGTCAGTCACTTATGTTTTCACTGGGATTTAAGATGCCAAAAATATATGCATAACCTACTTCATGCACAACAAAATGTGGCTATATTCAACTAAATATCAAAGCGTTTAACCAGTGGAATAGGGAAATTTGGATGATATTGATTTTCCTAACAGAAAAATGTCTTTTATATCATAAAAATGATATTCTGATAATTTCATTATGATTTATTTGTTAGATTTTCCAAGAAGCTTAAGAAAGATTAATAATAAATTGAAGATTTATATTTGTCCTGCTTGTCTCTTCTCTCATATCCAAATTTACTTGGCACTATATTGCCAGGACTGTGCTCATGTGCATGACTCTCACACCTCATACATACATAATATATACATATTTACCTGCATACATACAGACATACATGCATGTTTTTGTTTTATTATCATGTTCATGATATAATCTTGTATTTGTAATTATCACCATAATTGCTAGTCTGTTGCCCTCTAACCCAAGTTATGCTAATTACAGTTTGTTTTCTTCTGTTCTGTTCTGTTAACTGTTGTTAATACTTGGTTTAAGGTCGGTAAGAGAAGGTGACTTGGTTTAAGGTCGGTAAGAGAAGGTGACTTGTTAATCATTCAAAGATTACCATCTATACTTGCTTATAAGACCAGTCCAACTGCAAACAGTACAGACCCAGACCTGATGGCTATTTCATAATGAACCAGCAGATCTGGGTCTGTGCAGTTTGTTAGGAGTAATCAGTAGAACAAACAGCATAGACCCTGATCTGCAGTTGCATTATGCTAAGGCAGATCAGGATCTTTGTTCTTTGCAGTTTGACTTGATTTATAAGCAACTAAAGACAGAGTGTGTATATATATATATATATATATATATATATATATATATATATATATATATATATATATAATATATATATATATATATATATATTTCTATTTCTTCAGCTGACAATATTGTTGGATCAGCGGATCAGTATATTTTATACTGAAATGGATTTCATAATGAACACATACCTTAGTTTACCATTATATTTTATAATAATTCTTGGATTTCATACCACCTATTTGTGGCAGTGTTTGAGTACTGTACATACTTGCATGTTGGGTCCAGCTGTAAAAACAAATCTCAATCTGCTCTCACGTAATATGCAGGATGATCAGGGTCTATAATGTTTGTGCTACTGAATAATTATAACAAACAGCAAAGACCCAGATGTGTCTGAAAATTATGCAACAGCAGATCTGGATCCATGCAGTTTTCATCTGGATCTGACTTGTATGTGAGTATACAGTGTCAGTCAGAAACTATGCCCTACATGGTAAGGTCTATGATTACAATTAATATCTATCAGACACTAAGCCCTACATGGTAAGGTCTATAGTCATAATTTATTTCTATCAGACACTAAACCCTACATGGTAAGGTCTATCATAATTTCTATCAGACACTAAGCCCTACATGGTAAGGTCTATCGTTACAATTAATATCTATCAGACACTAAGCCGTACATGGTAAGGTCTATCATAATATCTATCAGACACTAAGCCCTACAAGGTAAGGTCTATCATTATAATTAATATCTCTCAGACACTAAGCCCTACATGGTAAGGTCTATGATTACAATTAATGTCTATCAGACAATAAGCTCTATATGGTAATGTCTATCATTATAGTTAATTTCTACTGGACACTATGCTCTACATGGTAAGGTCTATGATTACAATTAATGTCTATCAGACACTAAGCCCTACAAGGTAAAGTCTACTGTTACAATTTATTTCTATCAGACACTAAGCCCTACATGGTAAGGTCTATCGTTATAATTAATGTCTTTCAGACACTAAGCATTACATGGTAAGGTCTATCATTATAATTAATGTCTTTCAGACACTAAGCCCTACATGGTAAGGTCTATGGTTATAATTAATGTCTATCTGACACTAAGCCCTGCATGGTAAGGTCTATGGTTATAATTAATGTCTATCAGACACTAAGCCATACATGATTAGGTCTATGATTATAATTAATGTCTTTCTGACACGAAGCCCTGCATGGTAAGGTCTATGATTATAATTAATGTCTATCAGACACTAAGCCCTACTTGGTAAGGTCTATGGTTATAATTAATGTCTATCTGACACACAGCCCTGCATGGCAAGGTCTATGGTTATAATTTATGTCTCTCTGACACTAAGCCCTGCATGATAAGGTCTATGGTTATAATTAATGTCCATCAGACACTAAGCCCTGCATGGTAAGGTCTATTGTTATAATTAATGTCTTTCTGACACGAAGCCCTGCATGGTAGGGTCTATGATTGTAATTAATAATTAATATCTATCTCAGTCTATGCATTTTTTTCTCAGGCTGATATGCATGGGGCGTGTGATCAATCAACTTTGGTAAAATAAAACAAACATGAGGAGTAAATTGCAGAAGTTACGTGATACATTTTATGAATGGAACATGAGCCTAGTTTTGCAGCTGAAGACCCTAGAGAAAAATCAATCTACTGTTTGCAGGACTAATTTCTGTTACTTAAGGAAGACAGAGATGTTTATTTAAATACAATTTATTTTAGGGCATCCATCCCAATCGGAATTTATTAATTATTTGAACACTTGTTCAGTTGGAGTAGACCTGCTCTTGAAGTTAAGGAATTAGTAAAAAGTCTTCCACCATACCTCCTAAGGTAAGTATTTTCCACCAATGGCAGCACATGCAAAGACAGAAAATGTAAAGAACTGAACATACATAAGCAAAATTCTGAAAGCCAATACTAAAAAAAATAAAATTTTTGTATTGAAAAGAGAGAAAACTATAATGAAATACAAAACAGGTCATTTTCACTAACAATTCTCCTTCAGATCATGAGCTTATCAATAAGAAATCACCAGTTTTAATACACTGACTCTTAGACATGATGTTTATCTTAATAAAGAGTTGTGGTGAGAAAAACAATCTCAAAACATGTTTAAAATAGTAAACTGAGTAAAATATGTGTTTTCGACTTCCATAATCTGAAAGGTTGGAACACAATTACAAGTCGTTGATCTTTATTTTTAAAGTTGTACCTTCTCTAGAACCTTACATTCTAAAGAATTTTGTACATCTATGAGTGCAAAATATCGAAAGAACAGACCTCTGAGTATTTCAATCACATATTTGATAAAAATACAAGTGGCACAATGTTGGTACATCAGGACTGAAAGAGAGCTCTCAATGACAGTACTTATACACCAACATTAATATTAATTTATTTGGTGTCATTAAAATACTGAGCATGCTATAGTACACACAAGATGAGCTTACACTGGTACATTTTTAAATAAAAAAATTAAAATATAAAACGACAATTCCCTCTTGAAAACAAATTATTCAAACTTTGAACTTTTGTATTTTCAGATAAAATGGCTGCTATAAGAGACAGTATCCAAAATTAGAAACATATTATGCAAAATTATTAGGGTGTACTGAGATTTTCCTGGGATTCCAGCTCAAAAATGGCAGCCAGTTGTGAGAGCAATTCTAAATGTAAGAGTTGCACCAGTAGGTAGCAAGACCAGGAAAACATCATAACATGTGCAGTGTAACTGAACACCACTTACAGTCTAAAATGGATGCAGTTTGTCATCATTGTTTCTCTTGTAGACTATAAGAAATGTGGTGCAGTCCTATCAAACCTTGCTTTTCTAAGTTATTAATCTGTGAATGGATAGTATAACTGATGCCATTCAGGCATACTCTGTTTATTATTAAATAAGAATCCCTTAAAGGAACTGACATCTACTGCACCCCACCCACCCCCAAAATTTTTTTTTCCAGTAATTCGAAATAATACTGCTTCTTTCTTTTCACAGTTTGAGTGTTGAAACCATCTCTGTTATTCTTCTGTGATAACAAAACTTTCAAATTAACTGCTGTGGCACACATATTGGATGTCAGCTTGGTATCATTTTCAATTTGGGCAAAGTAGACATCATCATAAGTTCTTGGTGAAAACCCCACGTCATAATGATCATCCATTCTGGCAGAGTAGTGACAACATGATTTAGAGTAGTGACAACACAATTTTAAAGAGTCATATTGGATGTATGACAGACACCTTTTTTATTCAAGATCAACTTGGTAATGAAAAGAAGCCTATTGGTGAAAACCGAATTTTTGATATAGCCATCCATTCGCAAAGAAGCCGAGACAATAATATTTTCAAGGTATGATTTTCCATTCAAGAGGAGTAGCAATAACAAGATTTTCAAGGTGGCTGCAGTGGTTGCCATACTGGGTGTCGTATCTGCAGCATTTTCATTTAAAACCAACTGGATATCATAAGAAGTCTTCTGGCGAAACTCTGTCAATATGAATTTCCATTCAAGCAGAGTTGAGATAACAAGATTTTTAAGATGGATGGCATATCGTATTTCCAATCAGCACTATTTTTATCTAGGACCAGTTAGACATCACAAGAAATGTTTTAGTGAAACCTTCACGTGGATATGACCATCCATTCAGGAGAGTGGCAACAAGATTTTCAAGATGGCCCCAGTTGTGGCTACACTGAAAATCAGATCTGTACTATTTTCAGTTAGGACCAACTAGACATTAAAAGAAGTCTTTGAGTGAAAACTCTATGTTGATATGCCTATCCATTCTGGAGGAATAGCAATAACAAGATCTTCAAGAAGTAGCATAATAAGATTTTCAAGATGGCTGCCAAGGTGGCCACCAGGGACATCTGATCAACACCTTTTTCATTTAGAACTAACAAAACTTCATAAGAAGTCTTTCTTTGAAAACTTCATGTTGATATGACCATCCAGCAGCAGCATTAACATGTCATTGTCTTTCTTATTAAACTTGTGTTTCGAGTAATTTTACATAGGTTTATATGGAAAGGTAGGTTACTCTCAATTGGAAGTTGTTTTACAGGTTGTGTGCAATGACCCCCTCAAACACATTTTTTGACTCTCCAAGATCCCCCGACACTGTCTGGGAATATGGTAGGTATGAATATGGCATACTAACTGGTTGCAGATCTAAGTTGGATACAAGCCAGTGTTAATAACTGACGAGACACACAAAGCCTCAATTCTGCCAATGATATGGACTCCAAAGGTTGAGGATTTCTATCTTTAAAATATACAAAGGATTCTATTACTGTATTGTATGTAATTTTGTGTACACTTTTTATTATTGTAACTTTTTTTCACATGTGCATATAATTATAGTTAAAAGGCTATCATTTTCTGGCATAACATAAAATATGTGAAATTGTAATAATATAGGTCTCGGTACCAAATATGAGTACAAATAATACATATAATTTGTATAGATTAATTGTGCATGAAACATTACAGTGTATCAAAAATTATATGAACAGTGAGTTAATTTCAAGCCTTGATTATATGCACCTTCACAAGAAAGCTACTAGTTTATTTGTATGTCAACAATCAGGGTCTATTCTAAGGGGGAAATTCTCCATTTAATAATTAACTGCAGTACAGTGGGAATAATTTTTTTTTAAATAATGGTGTTTTGAAAAGGAAATAAAGATATAACACCAGCTTCACAGATTCTTTCAACCAATGTTGTACAATGGTACTTTTTTTTAACACCGAGTCCATAGTGGTACCACATCATATATGGAAATGCATTAAAACAAAGCAAGTTAAAACATGTGAGAGATGTATGATGCATGACTTTTTGGCATGATATTTTTAAATAAATTATTGTGAATTACAGAAATGCATGTCCCAGAACAGAACCCACAGAATGACATGGTTGATATGTATCACATACACTCAATTGTAAGCCCAACTTTAAACAACAGACACTGATCTGCCAGCATATTATGCAAATCAGGATCTACGTTGTTTGTTCTACTGATCACTCCTAACAAACTGGAAAGACTCAGATTTACTTGTGCATTAGGTGATGGCTGATCTGGGTCTAGCAGTTTGGACTCAACATGTAAGTGAGGATATACAGTACAGTGTTTCCTCCTGTATAATGCAAGTCCAACTGCCAACAGCCTATACCAAGATCTGATCTTGTACAATGCATCAATAGACAAGTTTAGGTGACACATAACATTTCAGAGAGACAACAAAGCATTTTTTGTACATAATGCACTAGTAGTGCCAATAAAAAGTAAGATAATCCTATTTGCTTTGATAGTTTTGCCACTTTAAATTTGTCACCAACAATGTACTATTATATTTTCCTTGCATCCATACATTACTGCAATAAACTTTTGATCATGTGCTCAAGTAACCTGAAAACGTAAACATGTTTGATTATCTGGTTAACCTGAAATTAGCTGTACTATAGAATTTTCCACTCTGGATCTTGCTCTCACTTAACTTTAGTGTTCACACATTATCTACCAGCATTTATCATAATAAATACCCATATTTTATTATTTTTCTTTTCAAATTAATAAGTCATTCATTACTTGAGGCCATCAAAGACTTTATACTGCATATTGGTCAACTACCACAAACCTTGAATGTTTTCATCTAGTGGTCAACTACCACAAACCCTGAATGTTTTTATCTAGATATACATTGTTTGAAAATGGATATTCATTGTCATTGTACAACTTTTATCACCTATAGCAGCTTTGGCCACTGTTAGTGAACAGATGTGGAAGAAACCAAAAAAAGTTGTAGATGTATTTATCTTTTTTGTGACAAAAAAAGTGCACCTGGGGACACAAAGAGTTAAGATTTGGGGGAGACCTGACAAAAAAAAATGAAGGAAACCTGTGACCCCATGCTCAAGGTGCAACACTGAGCAAATAGCAATGACCAGATTTGCCAACATGATGTCAGATCTGGGTCTATTCTGATCATAACTGGTTGCACATATTTGGGTACATACGATAATAAAGGTTGATCAAATATTGTACATACTGTGAAGATATAATACTACCAGTGAGCCAAGGACCACCAAGGCATAAATACTGATTGTTACTCCATGACTGCATAGTTTTCAGTCTCTTAATTCTTTTAAATGTCATTATGTAAATCAGATAATTTATCATAAAGGTACATAGAGATTAATATGTACATGTAAACAAAATGATGCATACCTTGCATAGAATCTGATGTATACTTTGCATACAACCTGATGTATACTGGCATACAACCTCACATATATTGGTATACAACATGACATATATCTGGCATACAACCTGATGTATACTTGGCATACAACCTGATGTATACTTTGCATACAGCCAGATGAAGACTTGGCATACAACCTGACATATATTGGCATACAACCTGATGTATATTGGCATACAACCTGCATTTATTGGCATACTACCTGATGCATACTTGGCATACAACCTGATGTAGACTTTGCATACAACCTGATGTATACTATGCATACAATCTGATGCAGCATACCTTGCATACAACCTGATGTATACTTTGCTTACAACCTGATGCATACCTTGCATACAACCTGATGTATAATTGGCATACAACCTGGTGTACAAATGGCATACAAACAGATGTATATTTGGCATACAACCTGATGTATACTTGGCATACAAACAGATGAATATTTGGCATACAACCTGATGTATACTTTGCTTACAACCTTATGCATACCTTGCATACAACCTGATGTATAATTGGCATACAACCTGGTGTACAATTGGCATACAAACAGATGTATATTTGGCATACAACCTGATGTATACTTGGCATACAAACAGATGTATATCTGGCATACAACCTGATGTATACCTGGCATACAACCTTATGCATACCTTGCATGCAACCTGATGTATACTTGGCATACAACCCGATGCATACCTTGCATGCAATCTGATGTATACTTGGCATATAACCTGATGTATACAAACAGATGTATATTTGGCATACAACCTGATGTATACTTGGCATACAAACAGATGAATATTTGGCATACAACCCGATGCATACTTGGCATACAACCTATTGTATACTTGGCATACAACCTGATGTATACCTTGCATACAACCTGATGTATACTTTTCATACTGGTGTACACTTTGCAAAATGCTCAAGAAGCATATTGTGCATTTATCCATTCCTAATGTACTAAGCCTTGAATAAGCCCATGTCAACTCCAAGGATCTGCACAAATGCTAAAGAAACGTTTATAACCTTGACTTATAAATTAAACTGTACTGTGTTCATCATTCAGTTGGACAGAAAGAGAAGAGCACTCTCCAACTCTGACATTCACGATTACTCTCCTTTGCCTCTCTCCAGAACACTATAATACCAACTTACAACTTTTTTATTTTCTATTTATTCCATGGAATTGTCTGTTCATTTAATTTAGGATAAACATATAAAAGTGATTTTTTCTCTTTTTACTTCCAAAAAGATGAAATTCAAACTTCACATGCCATTTTCATTTCACAGTAGCTGCAGTTGGTACATTTCTAGACACTAAGGTTCTCTTGATAGTGAAAGACAATGGTACTGTATGACATTGGGAAATAGCTATGACAGCCAATATACCACAAATTGCTATAGAAATCTTTAAAAAATTGATAAATTGGAAAAATTAATATTTAGTTCATACATTCCCAAAGAGTTCTTGTGATGGGCTTTTCAAAGAGTTTTTAAGGAAATCCAAATTTTTTAAAAAATTCTCAATGAATTTAATTTTCTCCCATGTTATTTTGTTTGTTACTGCATAAACATATACAAAAGTAGAAAAAAAAACCACATACCTAATTTGTGCTCTACTTAAGTAAAAGGATGCTACTCCATCTGGTGACTATCTGTGTCATGTGTCATTTGATCCACCCAATTTCTTTCCCATTTATATCTTTACAATTTTTGGAAAATACACAATAACATAAATTCCAAGTGTAAAAACCAAAACACTTTATTATGTTGTTACATTCTGTATTCCTTCATAATAAATTCAATGATTACTAGGAAACGTTCAAGTAGTTTTTCAATGAATTTAAGGACTTTTCAAAGACAAAACAAACTTGTTCAGAATTCCAAGAATTTTCAAGACAATGCACTCTAATTCAAGGATTTTTCAAGGTTGTGTCCGTGTATGATTTGGATTTTTAATGTAGCTTTAAAAAATTTTCAGTCATATTGCTACGATGACTGCAGTGTGGCAGTTTATAGTAATGTCTAGCACTGGGGCATCATACCAAAGACATGTAGCATGATGTCCCACCCAGTCACATTATCCTGACACCAGGCCAACCAATCCAAACACTAACCTCGTAATGCTGAGCACCTAGCAAGGCAACTGTTAGTACCATTTTTATAAGTCTTTGGTATGACTTGGCCAGGGTTCAATCCCACAACCTCCTGCATCTGAGGCGGACACTAACACCACTAGGCCACTGGGGTGGTCTTTCAAGGCTGTATGAACCATGTGATAATATGACAGTACAAGCAGTGATATCACCAGGATTTTCGCAACAAGGGAGAATTCTACTTCAAGCATTTCTGTAATGTGAATTTTTCATTTTTCAGTTAGGCAGCTTTAATAGGAGAAATGTATCAATGAATAGACCCCTTATTGAATGTTTCAACCATGTGTGATAAATAACTCTGAATGAATAAAAATATGACTTCGTTGTTTATCTTCATTATCAGCACAAGGACTACATATGAGGACAACAGCACTATGTTGCACACTTTTGAGTATCATATAACGGCAGAGACATTACCACTGAACACCAAAATCTGCATGTCTGCCATATTATGTCACCAAATACAGCTGGTACAACGCTTTGATAACCAAACAATCAATGGAAGCATCTCATCTCAATTTCAAAATGTCACTCAGCGCTTGATAATGGTGGTTTTCCAAGAAATCTATTACTAACAATGTACTTTGGCAAAGTTTATATTTTACCCACAAAAATATATGAATTCACATCATGATATATATTGTGAAAGCATATGACAGGGCAGCTGGCAAAAAAAATGTAAGGACAGTTGTCCCATAAATGTTACTATGATGCTTTTTGACAGTTAAAGATTTTTTTCTATTTTACAGTAATGCAGGCATACTGGTGGGTGGATCAGCATCGTTTTGGAAACTTAAAAAGTCTTGTGTTAGAATGCTTTCTGAGCAATTTAGTCAACATTTGTTGACCAGCCTTTGAAAAGTTGCTTTAAGGTTTGTTTTTTTCAGTAAAAGAGCCACATCAAACAGTGGATCAGCACCATTTTTATAAATTTTAATGGGCTTTATGCCAGGATGCTTTCTGTCAAATTTGAGTAAATTCTGTCCCAAATTTTTTGAGAATACATTTTTAATGCTTCTTCTATATTTATTAATGTAGCAACCCCAGTGCAGGGCATATATCCCTTAGAATTGTCCCAGTTTTACATGGTCACTGCACTTTTTCTATATGTTAATAACTTTCTGTATTAAAGACTAATATAAAATATATATGAAATAAAAACCAATAAAATTATCTTCCTAAATATGTATTACTTGTTAGTGTTATTTATTTGGATTTACACTTTATCGCAGGTTGAAAAGTAAATTACAGGTAATTTACGCTTCCCGCACAAAATCAATACTGCCTTGACCTGTGTGTAACGTG